>DWLH01001171.1:0-14065 GCA_018249795.1 Heliconius telesiphe telesiphe
GAAGTTTAATTAATCAAATAATTGAGAACAGCAATTACAAGTGGCATTTAGCAGAAGGGCAAACATTGTTATTGTAATTAGAACGGTGAACAACAATAGATTACCTTTTACGTTGTAATAATCGTAGATCGAGGTTGCGGCATATTTGCATATTATATATGGTCATGCAAGAGCGCCCCTCTCTCAAGTGTGAGTCTGTAAAGAAGACGGTTGTGGGTTTGTTTCTCGCTCTGGGGAATGAAATATTTGAAATTGTCATTTCGCCGCTTTGGTAAGCGCGGCGTTGGGTTGCGCCACTTAACACGTAATGCCTCAAGAATTTGGCAAAAAGTAGAGAACAGAGTGTCTAAACCAAATCCGGAAATCAATATGCAATCTCAATAAATTTAAGGAAAAGTGTCAAACGGAGAGTCTTAGCTACAGTTTTCACCTGCCCGCTGCACGCGAAATAAACGTTACATCCGTACTCAAATTACTAGTACTATTTATGAATAATATAAACATAGAAAAAACTTTCTCCAAAACAAAAAGGAATACACGATTCAATTATCTATTAAGCTTTTCAAAAATTCCCATAGCATTCGGTGTCAAGGCCGACATCAGCTGCAAGGGGCCGGCCGCTTAGAGAAGCTCGATTTGCATAATCTTTATTTAATTGTTTATAAGTTTAAAAGTTGATTTCAAAACTCATGCCTTACCTCATAACTCTCGAACACCTGTCCGAGTACAGCTATGGACAGGTTATAGACCAGTGGAAAAAAAAATTGATTGGAAATTACTTATTGGATGAACCAAAGTATGGGATCTTTTTGTTTATATATTATGTATATTTTGTAACTGTTTTTTTTTTGCAATTTCTATAATATATTTGTCTAATATTTGTATTTTTGGTGATTTGTGAAGTTTTAAATTTGCATGTGATTAAAATTTGATTTATGATTGAAAAATTATTCTAAAGTTTTAAAAAATCGTACCGTTAAAGAAAAACTGTAAATTAAATGTTAAAATTCTTGCACCATGGTTGCCTTAGTATTTATTAATTTATGAGAAAAAAAATGTGAAGCTGATAAACACTTTGAAATATAATTAATAACAAATAAATGAAAAAATATTATTAATAAATTATCATAACAGTTCAAAATTATTCTCCAAAACACAATTATTCTTTAATACTTGATTTCTCAATGCAAATTCACGATATAAGCTTGTATGTACTAACGAGATATCCTGAGATAAGATTTGGCGCAACCATTCAACTGGACGCCAGTTTGCATTGTTATGAAATACTTTGAACTAAACGTTTTAACTTTAATAGTTAAATATATGAAACTGAGTTCTAAGTTACCTGAATAAGTTGTATTTTTGCAGTTAAAGGTTTAACCTTTATGGCTAATATATAGATATTGTCATTGTGAAAAATTGATTTATGTTGCATATCTGTTAAATGTTGTATTGTTAGAAGGAATGTAGGCAGGGCTGGGGTGTGAGGCCAATGAAATCTTTAACCTGTTGTTATCGATACCACTTTGGGATGTTTGATAAGAACTAATTTATAGAATTGTTAAAGGTCATTACTGTGTTATTACTTCAGAAGAAATACTTTTTAGGGTTGGTTTTCTTTAAGTAATACATAGATATTTATGTATTGCTAAGCTCAATAAGCTATGCTAGTCAAGTATATATCAAACAAAGGTGTATAATCCACACTTAAATATTTAGAAGGAAAATATTTTAAATAGAGAAGATGTTACTGATTTTATAATTGGATAATATATTTAAAAAAATCAAGAAAGTCTATTTAAAGAATTAAAAAAATTAAGAGGCCGGTTTTTTCCGGTCCTTGCTCTGGTAATAAGATAAAGCGCGGTGTTGAGCTCCACCATTCAAGACGCAATGCCTAGGAAGGAAAGATGGGAACAGAGTGTTTTAAAGCTGGATTCCCTCTGCCTACCCTGTTATATGAGGGACACAGCGTGTATCTAAAAAAATATCAGATTCTAACTTCCTACTAACTTAGCTAATCTTCGAATATCTTTTAAAGTACAACGTTAACTTTTTATTATTAACAATCTTATCCAACATAGCTACATATATCAAACTATTATAATGAAAATTTTAAACAACATATTCGCTGTAAAACATATGAACAGGTTCATTTGAAGCGATATTACCTATCGCTGTTACCGATTAATTATTATGTGATCGAAACGATCGATCATAAGCGAGGCGCCAGTCTGATAGGTTCTTACATGAATAAATTAAAATCGATTTTTTTATTAAATCGATTACTATACTTTAGTCATTGTTTTAAATCTATAATGACAGTTGCCTGTTTAGGTGGTAGCTTTATTTGGTATGTTGTTTTTTGATTGTATTTTGATGTTCTATAGACTATTTTTGATGTTTTAATTTAATTTTTAAAGTTGACGTAAGCATGCGTCCACTTAGACATGTAGAGTGAATATGTGAGTGGTAAGAGAAGCAGTATTAGACCTCGCTTCCTTCGAAATAGAACACACAGTATCCATGATACTGGAGGAAGCTTCTTCAGTTGGAGGACATGTTGATGACATGAAGAGGTTGATGACAGTGGATATGTCAACAGAGACAAACAGGGACCTCAGCGTTTGCCACTGTTCTCTCTGGCTACCCGGCTACGGATAAAGCGTGAAGTATAAAAACACTTCATACATTGTTTATCTAACTAAATATGTGTTGTAGTTAAATCAATGTTATTTTTGGTTCATTTCATTTGGATGTCATAAATTTAATTCCTAATATTTCATATATTTTTTTTTAAATATTATCACTTTATTTTCATTGTCATTTGTTATAGATGCATACAATATGAATACTGTTTATTGACATATGCATATGTATATATCACAATAGATAGGTATAAATGAAAGCTTTAATCTGGAGAATATTTATTTAATAAATTTCTGCCGTTACCTAGTAGATGAGGAATAAAGATTTCTCTTCGCTTTTTTGATTATGCTATATTTGAAAAAAATTATAATAAATATATATTATTTTGGATATTGTTTACAATATATATTTACATATTGACTATATACACTGAAAACAGTGAAAGTTGCTCAATTTGAATTCAACAGTATAATACACTTAGATTTCATAATACGTCCTTCAAAATAATATTCTATGCTACATTATCTTTAAGTTAAGGTATGATTAGATATTATTTCTATTCTTTAGCTACACTCTATATGCCACATAGCAAGGTAGGCAAAAGGAACCCGGGAACATTATGTTAAGACTCTCCATCCCCACTTTCCGCCAACCAGGCGTTCCGTGTTGATTGGCAGAACTCAACACCGCGCCGTACTCAGCCTCGTTACCAAAGCGGGAAAATTAGAGTATTACATATTTCATTTCCCCGAGTGGGAGTCTAGATACAGTCTCTAGCTTATTCCACTGCGCCAAAATGGTCTCTGGTATTAAATTAGCATACTTCTAATAAAATATTTTAGATTACATCACGTGGTTACGATTGTTGGTGATTCCCACAATGAATTATGTTCGGATGAAGTAGAGCAAGTTGTCGTATGACTATTGGTTATACAGAGTGTTTATTTAACTCGATAATATTGTGATCTTATATAATATATATTTTTACAATTAATATAGATAACGCGCGGCGTTGAGTTCCGCCACTCTATACGCAATGATTCGCAAATTGATCATAAATGTAAGGGAAAGAGTTCTCAACACTAATTTCCCTCTTCCTATAGCAGTATATATGCGTAATGTAATTTAAAATTAAAAAAAGTGGTCATAGGTGAACCTATTGAGTAGATATTGAAACATTCTAACACTTTTCTTTATGAGTATATATTGTAGTATCTTTACTTGGTGTTTAAATATACTATAATAGAGAATTTAGAGGCCAGTCGTGGCGCAGGGGCACTAAGTGTGATTGTAAAATCGACTGGTGGTGGGTTCGATCCCCACTCGAGGAAATGAAATATTTTACATTTATATATTCATTTCATCGCTCTGGTGTCGACGCAAAACGCGGCGTTGAGTTCCGCCACTCAACATGCAATGCCTTCAGAACTCAGCGGAAAGTGGGATATGGTGTGTCTTAAAACTAGGTTCCCTCTGCCTACCATGCTGTGTGTGGGATATAGCGTGAAGCTGATATTGATTTTACTTGGTGTTTTAGAAACAAGTATTATAATGTAAAATAGTTTAATTATTAATTATATGTTAATATGGATCTATGAGGAAAGGTAATAAAGAGAGTATGTAGCACATTTAATAAATATATTGTATTCCACAATAACTTAAATTAACAAAAAAATAATATAACTTAAAAGATTTATAACATACATGTAGTTTTAAATTATGTTGAAAACTCCCAATTTCTCTAGGAAATGCAATAAACGAACAAATAACTTAATTAACTAATAATCATATTTTTATAATTCTAAAAACCTGAAAAAATATTTTTGTATAACATAAATAATAAATTTCACACACCCTCTATAACGAACACAAGTCTACCCACAGTCCACTCGATCACGAGACTGGACGTCCCTTGCGAAACTACAAACAATCGCGATCTGCAACCTGTAAGCTCTTAAATAACATGCCTCGTTTATATTTGTTCGATATTAAATATATTATTTAGTATAATATTTTAATATTCTATTGTTTTAGTGTAGAAGTCTATAATGTATTTATTATATATATTTTAACTTCAAGTTCAACCTTTTACACGTTATATTGCTGAATTTGGATTTTCGAACCAAATTTCATTTTACCTTAACGTTGTATTACAGTACACATATATATGTATGTAGTATTTTACGACTCAGGTGAAGAGAACGTTGTTAATAATCAATCCTCTCTGTTTTCCTACTTAAACAAAAATATTACGTTTTTAATAATTTAATAAATCGCCTATAGAACAAGCAAGCAAAAAAAAATTAAAATTTAGACATTTTAATGCATAGCTATCGTACACATGTCCAAATTGCACTACAGTACAAAATTTTGTTCTCACCAAGAATCGAACCTATATTCCCTAGTCAGTACTGTTTTTATTTTCGCTCGTTGGCCAGAGTACAATGAAATTTAAAACTATGGCTGTATTTGTAGTAAGTATACCTATACATTCTTACAAAAATAAAATACCATGAGTGTCTATTAAATTAAGAAGGTAAGCAAAGTTTATGCTTTCATAATATATTTTATAATTTTTCTCAAGAAATTATTTAAGATTATATTGTACATACAAAATATTTTTGTTTTATTTCGCATTATATTCCTTATATCAGTGTAGTGAGAAAGAACCTAGTGTCAACCTAATTTTCCTTTCAATGCTCAACGCTCGAGTTCAAGACCTTATATGTTAAGCGGCGGAACTCAACGTCACACATTGTTTTAGAAGAGACAAGAAATATCTAATTTTAACATCATCATAGCACAAAATTTAATAAAACTATTAGATGTTGACACAGAGTAAGAAATGAAGTCGCAACTATCGCGTTGCCAGTCAGGCGCTGTTTCACTTCGCCTCAATGGCGAAATAAGTGCTTTAATTTTTTTTTAAGCATTGATTACGTATTAACCGCTCACATCATCTCAGTCTAATTTTTTGCACGTTTTAAGTTTATAATTAATTATATTTTTCAAGTCTTTCGACACTGCTGTGTTGAAGTATCTTGTGTAATTAACATGCTTATAATATATGTGGAACGTGAGTTCAAATACTATAATCATTTTGCTTCTGCAATATTATAAGTTATTTTTTGCAGCCGTCGAGGCGTTGGGCGCGACTGTGCATGTAATTTCCACTCGAAGGAGTGAATAGTTAAAAAATGAAAAAATATATTATTATTATTGTTATATATATTAACTATTAACTCTTAAAACATGTGTTTTATTTAGGTATCCGTAATTCATTCAAAAAGCTTCAATGATAAGAACCTACATATATAAAAATATAGATTAAAATAAATTATAATATATTAAAAGACATTAGTTATCAAAATTATGACTTAGGTAGACAGACAGCTATTAATGTGCATAATTTAAAGGATTTTTTAACAAAGTTGCGGGAAGCAACTTGTATGAAATATGCACAATAAATGTTATATATGTATATTTACATGAAAAAATATTATTGCTTTTCAAATAAAAAAACATCTCTTTTTCATCTTTAATAAATCATAAATTAATGTTTTTTATTAAAATGATCAGGTCAATATAATATGGATAGCATTATATTATACATATTTTATTTTATTAGAATTTTATACTATACATAGATTTGAAACAATAAACATATCAAACATATCAAAATATTCTAACTACAACTTTTAAAATATTATCCTTAATATATTTTTATTTCGACAACAATAAAAAAATGTTATGGAAAAAAAATGTAAGTACCCACTTCTATATTTTGATAAAAACATCACCATATCTTACAATGCGTCATACAATTTGTAAGACAGTCTAATTCACACAACAATCGCTTGTAATTTGAAAAGTCACGTCTATTTATATCTCTCATACATACATTTTCTTAAAAATATTCCACAATAGAGCCGTAACACGGATTTGGGTATATCCAAAGTATACAATACTATATGTTTTTGTAGTCCAAGCGCTGGCTACAAATTGACCTTTATTTTGTACCGTTAAATGATGAATCTATAGACCGATTTCTTTTACTTTTTTTTAAGTGCCCCGTCAGTGGTAAACCAGTTACATTTCATTCAATCCAAACATTTTTATTGTATTGGTGAAATGTTTACTGCATTATGTTTTGCAGATCATTCTAAGTTTTATATTCATAAAAATATTTTAGAATATTATAAAAGCATGTTTCATATTGTACCCATCTTAAATTAAATATCTTAGTCTACTACTTTATCTCATAAAGCAGTTCCCAGCAAGTTCTGCCTGAGTGGTAGATCTCAACATCGTGGACAGTCGTGGATTCGATAATAATTCTTCTGAGTGGTAATCGAATCCATGACCGTCACGTTTACAATTCGATGCAGCGATATGCGATATGCGGCTGCAATACAACAGCCACTTTAAGTTTTATTTAATGATTACAACAATTATATATAAAAATATTGTTATAAAAAGAAAATAGACAACAAAATATTGAGCAAAAAGAATCTATTATCTTCTAATAAGTACCAAAAGTATAACTTTAGAATTGCTATATTTCCAAAACAAACATTACATACATATATACAAACTCTATTTTTAATTAATTAAAAAAAATCAAGCAGTTTCATCATTATTTATAAATAAAAAATAACTTATAAGTGTTAATTGTGATAGTAAAAAATTGATTTTAAAGAAATTAATTAGTATAATAAAATATGAAACGCGGTGATTATTTACAGCCGGGCCTCAGCCTCCGCCTCGGCTACACCAATTGTACGGCCATTGGTACATCGTGATTGACAGATGATGTTTCTATCGAATACGATCAACCTTTTGATTTTGATCGTTAATCATTCAAATATTAGCTTCTATATTAACAAACTGTTGCATAATTACTTTATAATACTTGTATGTGTTATACACTAGTTAACGTATGTAACATGGTCTGTATTATTTTTAGATTTTGCGAACAAAATAAAACAAAAAAGAAATACTATTCTAAAAAACAGTAAACAAATTAAATGATCAACCACTCGATCTTAGGTCCTAAATTTTTTTTAAGGTACTTAATTCTATCCAATCTTTCTGTCCAATTTTCAAGACATTTTATGTAGAGTAGCGAAACTCATTGCCGCGTTTTGTCTTGTCTTATAAGTATATTATATCTAAGCAATAGTGGAAATGGATTTATCAATTTGCAACTCTTGGCGACATAGCGTAAGTACAGACAACTATTTTTATATCTATATTTATTACATAAGCGTATACATGTATATAATATATTTCTATTACACGTTTCGTTAGTATAAATATCAGTCACAGTGGCACAGTATTGGTTCGATTTGCACTAGGGAAAATGAATTAGTTTCATTAACGAAACAACACGCAGCGTTGAGTTCCGCCACTAAATAAGCAGTGTTGGTAATTCGGGCTGAAATGATGCAGAATAAAGCATAAACCTAAAATAAATAGTATAAATATATTATTATTAGGTAGTGGTCGCAATCATTGGCTAATAGTGACTAATTGTTATGTAAATTTCCTCCGTTCTTACAATGTTAGTCTCATGTTATTCAGAAACAACATGAATACCATTTTAAGTTATTTAAAGGGCACTTGATTTTCTCCTTGTTTTAAGCTAAAATTGTTCTATAAGTGTCGCAATGGCGCCTTCATGGCTATTTGGGATTTGTCTAGCTGACATTACTAAATACACTAAATTCATTCATTTTCTCGCTCTGGCAAGAAGACAAAGCGATGTGTTGAATTTCGATACGCAATTTTTTTTGTAAATTTATATGGAAAGTGGAGAACAGATTATCTTAACACTGGGTTCCTTCAGTCTACCGTGTTATATGCAGGACACAGCGTGAAGGAAAAAGTCTTTACTTGTAATGATGTTTTTAGAAATAGTGATCATGATGATGATCAATCAAAATTTGCTCCATATTTGTCATTGAAAAAAATATTGTCATGAAGACATTCACTTTAGGAAAAAGTGGAACAGTACAGCAACTCAATAAAAAAACTCATAAATTTAAAATTCCAACTGTACTATACTATGAATATATAAAATAAATCTGCAGTACAAAATAACATACATATATCAGTGGTGAAATTGAAACTTTCAATTATAATATAAATATTGTATATACATTTTTTTACTCTTATATAAGATATAACCCGATAAGTAAATCATATCTAAATAACTTGAGCTTTACAACTTTCAAAAGCCCGGAGGCTGTATGTTACGAACATCTTATAAATTTTGCTTTGTAAATAGCAATCATCTAAGTACGTACTCGTCTTTGGTAGTTCAATATTAGACAGTTGCACAATATGTCCACACTACAACGAAATTGTAGACAAAAAAAAATATAAATATAGTTTGTTCCTAGATTATTTATATTTGATATTTAATTCTGGTTTTTTGCTATTAATATATTCAAACTTATTCAATTTCAAAGTAAATAATATAAAGAAAAAAAAAATAATGAAATTTTATTGCTGTTAATACCATAAATAATACTTTGTATATAAATAATACTTTTGTTAGAAATATCTAGATATGACAATATTTTTCGCAAAATAACTCAATATGAATTTATTAATAAATTTATGTTTTGTAAATATAAAAACAAGTAACAAACACGTCATATTCTAATAATATATAACCTACACAAATTGAATATATTAAGCAATTTACTAACACGTATTACTTTAATTTTGAGATTCTCAACATCACTTTGTTCTTTATTTTTGATATTATTCCGGTATATTTTTTCCGCTATGGTAGAGAGTGTGCGGCCACTCCTTTCCACCGCTTTCTTCGAAATATCGGGAATATTGAGTGATAAGTAGGGAACGGAGTGCCTTAATATCGGGTTCCCTCTGCCTAAAAAGCATATATATAATTTCCGCACTGGTTTCCTTAAAATATAATTCATAGAAACGTTACGTGAGACGTGACGATGCAAACAATCGCCTCTCCAATTCAAAAAGAAAGTTGACAGTTTGAAAATAGTGCGTATTTGGTGTATGACATTTATTGTTTTTAAATTGTTCATAAATTTGATAGTTTAATATAGAAGTGAAATAGTTGAGAAAGTGAAAACGTCAAAATAAACAGTATTTTATAAATAAACACTTGGACTGTATGTTGTTGTAGAAATATTTTATTGTTGTCGTCATATTTCCTCCGGTTGTTGAGAACCAACCGACGTGTAATTTTGTTTGTATTATGTAAGAAGTATAATATAAAAATATTTTCTAATACTATTTTCTAGAATATTTTTCTTAGCAACATTATGTATCTTGTATATAGCAAGGTAGGTAGCGGTAACTTAGTGTTAAGGCACTACTTTTCCCACTTTCCACTGGTATAATTATACTTATTTGTAAAGTACATATTTACCTATATATATAAAAAAAAATGTTATTGTTACCTCTATATACATTTGCAAAGGTTACTAGCCTACGGTTGACATAACAGCAACCTACCACCTCGATTATTTGTTATTTATTGGAAAAATATAAGAAAAAAACAACATCTTAAAACCATACGTACCTCAGAAACTAATTCATCCCTTATATTTTCATGTCAATAATACGCTGTATAATAAGTCCGAATGCGCGACTGACATGATTGCACTATTTGTTCTACCTGAAACAAAATATATTTATTTATAAATAAAAATAAAAATATTCGAAGCCAGTCGTGGCGCAGCGGCACAAATTGTGACTGTAAAACTGACTGGTTGTGGGTTCGATCCCCACTCGAGGAGATGAAATATTTACTTAAATTTATATATCCATTTCATCGCTCTGGTGTCGAGACAAAGCGCGGCGTTGAGTTCTGCTACTCAACGCCTCCAGAATTCGGCAGAAAATGGGAAACGGAGTGTCTTAACACTACCCTGCTGTGTGCGGGATATAGCGTGAAGTTCATTTATTTTTTTAAAATATGACGAGGCCGTCGTGGCATAGTGGCACAAGCGTGTGGGGTACGCGGCGGTTATGGGTTCGATTCCTACTTGCAGAAATGAAATGTTTCATATTTTCGTTTTCTGGTTCTAGTATCAAAGCAAAGCACGGAAAGTGGGGAACGGAGTGTCTGGACTTTAAGTTCCCTCTACCTTCCCTGTTATATGCGGGAGGTATCCTGCATATAACAGGCGTTAAGATACAAAAAATAAAAGAGGTATACAATACGCTGGAAATAGAATAGAGCTGGCTGCGAATAGAATCGCAGATTTTTTATGTATTACTAGAATTTGGTCTAAAGTGTAAGTAAATATTGTATGACACGAATATAAACACAGGAATATTTATATTGTTTTTTTTTTATATATAAACTCATCATATAATTTCAGATCGCGGCGTTGGGTTCCGCAATAATCCTAGTCTCTGCTTTCTCCGCAAAATACTAAAAACAAGTCACCAAAAACCCACATGTTCGCACATAATCAAATTACTTAACCATTTATGAATATGCATGTTCAATACAAATATCTAAGTAAATAGCTAACACGGTGGGCTCCGGCCATTGTCCACCGCCTTTTGTTTGCCACTTTCACAATTAGGACGTTCACATATGTTAGACGAAAACGTCTTATGCCCACGTATTGCTTACGGTATTGAGTTATTGGATTTTAGGGTCCCGTAAGTAATTAATTACTTTTTCAAATTCCATTAATTTTTGAGGTCGTCGCGGCGCAGTGGCACAAAGTGTGGCTCCAGGAGATAGGGAAATATGTACATAAATGTACATTTCTATTTCTTCGCTCTGGTGTTGAGAAAAGCGCCGCGGTGAGTTCTGTCACTTAACACGCAATGCCTCCAAAATTCGGGGGAAAATGGGGAACAGAGTGTCTTAACACTAGGTTCCCTCTGCCTACCCGGCTGTGTGCCCCAAACACATACAGCGTCAAGCTGATTTAGTTTAATTCGATTTAATTTACAAAGTAATTGCTGTAGTTTTAACTATAATACTAGTGACTTTTAGTTTTATGATAACTTGTAGAAGTAAATAGTTTTGTTATGTTTTGTTGTACTTTCCTTTTTTTGGATATTTCTTAAACTCTAATATAATTTTCTAGGTGTGCACGATATTGGGTGATATTGAGTAAATAGCTAAATAAGAAGTAGGTGTGTAGAGATTGAGTGTATAATATATTTTAAATTAATACTTACTTATGTGACAAATATCTCCCAAATTAAATGGTAGTAGGTCTAAAAAAGAGAACCATTTAACGAGATTATTATCTTATTTCAATTAAACATCGAGTCTATCTAAATATATTAACAAAATATAAACACGACATACAATAAATTCTAAAGAATAGAACGAAATAACTTTAAATAATCAGTTCTTAAAACAAACAATAATTTATTATTATTTCTGAACTGAACACTAAAACTAATGAATTCATCCTAATAATAGCTATCAAGACCTCTTAGACATTTAGTGCTTCTAAGCTCATCCAATAGTCTAGACTAGACTCTTGAACTAGTCACAATAAATTTAAAAACAAATAGCGACTAAGCAATCCAACCGTTGACCGACAAATTAGACACCGTTAAAGTTTAACGGAACGCAAAAATCGTGTCAGTGTGTAACTTTTATGATGTGAAGAGTTAGAGAAATGGCAGTGGCTAGGGTCACTGAGGGTTACCCGCGGGGGGTCCCTCAGTTTGCGCGAGCTCAAGTACTTACTATTACTATTGGCTTTATAGTAATTTAATGTAACGTTAATAGTTGTATTATATTTTGCGTAGTTAAGTAGTTATTAACTATAAACGATTATTCTGTGTTTAATTGGACAAAATTTTCTATGAATATTTTCGTTTTTCAATCTGTAAGTTTTGCTTTAGATTTTAATGTTTACACGTTTTATTATTTGCCCGCAGAATAGGTGAAATATGTTAAAAATCCGGTCAATAAGGATATTTTTAAGGTGATGATAATCTAGAAACATATATTATATAAGAATGCTGTAGCTCAGAACAGAACTTAGGCAATTGCTAAAATGACTGGATGTTCGAAATTTACATTATATTTTAAAATTAATTTAGCTGTAATTTTAGCTTAAAATATTTATTTTTTGTTCTTCATAGAAAGTAATCGCCATACATAAATGACCTACGTACAGAGATATGAAATAACAAACAGGAAATGGCAGTGGCGCGGGTCAATTTAGGGTTACCTGCGGGTGGTCCTGGCTTAGGCAATTATTTGATTAATCACGCGTCGTCGGATAAATGCTAATCAGCGTTTGATATACCTATCTAATTAAATTTAAAATTCAAACATATTTTAATACCAATAGTAATTTTTAATAAGTAGAATTCACTTTTTTCAAAATTTTATTAAAATCTAGTTTTATTAAATATTGCTTTATATAGATTTCATGTTTCTTTTGCATTTTATCCTACCTTCTTTGTTAGTACGTATAGAGACACTGTGTATATAGCAGAACCAATGTCACTACCACTAGTGACACCATTAGAGAAGTATTAATTGAGGAGTGACTAGTGGAGTTTTAACCTACGACCATAACTTTCGGAACGATATCTTGAAATTATACCACAGTAGACTGACTCATTTTAAGTTTATAATTAAAAAAAAAAGGTTATCAAGTAAACTGTAAATTATGCTTAAAAATATAAAAGAATATACGATATTTATTATCTGATACATTCTAAAGTAGAGGTCAGGAACTATTGTCTAATATAAAAAGTTCATTTTGAGATGACCATTATAACGTGACCTTTCATTTTATAAAGTTGTTTTTATAAAGGTATATGCATATTTATAAGATTTTTTACAACATTAAATATATCTATATCTTTATAATATGTGAAACTTTCGTTATTGAAATACTGTCAGACGAGGCACAGCCGAAGCTACGCGGCGTTGAACGCTGAAGCTTATCATATAGATTCCTCGCGGAGTGTAGACGAACACGAGGGAGGATAAAAAAGATAATTTCTCGCAATGCCATATATATTTTTGTATAAATATTAAGATAGAAAGAGAAATGAAACCATAACGTATAGTGATGCTTCATTTGCCTCTACATAGTTTTATTTTCTTTCCTCCTATAATAAAGGACAAAAACTTTCTTTTGAAAAAGCGTATCTACGTAATTAGTTATACTTTTCAGTTGTGCTTAAAGCAAAATATCTTTATTAAATAAAAAAAGAATTTTTACCATTTTATTTTTACATTAAATACAAAAAAAAAATGTATGTACTATCTAATAAAGATAATACTTTATACCAACTATTACTAACTATTAGGTATCCACTTTGAATGGTGAAGCGAAAACTTAAGAGTAGTGTCAAAGTTCAAACATTATCTCACGTTAATGCGTGTGATGCGACCTTAATCAATTATAGTGGTGACCTA
>DWLH01001172.1:0-14058 GCA_018249795.1 Heliconius telesiphe telesiphe
AAAATCTAGTACCTTATATGTCACAACCTCCTTTTGGGAACAACGGTGTAATTTCTCCCTCAAAAGATTCCCATCAAAATTGACATAGGACTGGTGGATATTTCTAAAATATTCGGCGTCTCGTATACGAACACTGTATTTACTGGGCGAGTTCCAATGTATTATCTAAAAAAAAAAAGCAAAACAAAAAACTATATATTGTCTTATGTGTTTTATATTTCCACATATAATGTATTAGTTATAAAGCCTAGGGGTTCGATTGAGGTTCGATCCAGACCTTGTATTAAAAAGAATTAACACATCCTGGCACTGACATGACAACGAGCGGCATTGAGTTGCGCTACTCAGTAAGCTCTTATGAAAATAAACATTGAAATTCAATATAAAAATTTTACAAGTCACTTCACTTATAATATTATAATACAAAAATATATTTTAAAATTTATGTCCATTTAGTCATTTTAGTTGTAATAATTTAATTTATTGCATAAACACAATAAATTAATTATAACTTGCAGCTTAATTAAATAATTAAATTAAATTATTTTAAGACGAAATTAAATGCAAATCGCTTCTTATTCAAGATAAATTGAATTTAAGACAATATGCATGCAAATCAATTGTTTTTTCAATCAAATGTTTTTTTTATAAATTAAATTATAATCCTAATTTGATTTACAACATTTATTCTTGATTTAATTTTGATGACTGTCAAATTCAGAAACTTTTTGCATACCTTCACACTTCTAACATCTTCCTTATAACAATTCTTAGCTAACGTCTGCATTGACATTTGAACATTATATTTACAACTAATATTAAACACTATTTGTGGATTTTTCTTTATTATTGCATTGATCACATCTTGGTCAGCCAAAGTCGTTTCTTTAAGTCTTTCCAAGTTTTCCTTTATAACTGTATGCCACAGATTTGTCCAGTCAGTATTTTGTCTTATTTTGTGTAAATTTAGTAACATTACACCTGTGTTGTATCCACGGCCTAGAGCCGGCCATCTTGTTTCTGTGTTTGTGTACCAGTTACTTTCATTTTCTACTAGGCCTATATACTAGAAAAATTAAGTAAAGTAGTATAAATTTGTATTTTATATGTATTGTTTTTATTGTAAATACTAAACAGAAAGAAAGAGTTATAGATGTAGACAAATGATAATGATTACATCTATATTTCTTTATAGTTAGAAATAAGATTTCTAAATGTTGAATAATTATTTTAGGAGATTAATAAGTTGAAGGTTGCATTGCCTTTAATAAAGAAATATGTCAATATTCTAATTCTAATATACTCATAAGTGATGAGTAGTATGATATAGTGGGTTCAAATCCTATTTTGATATTTTAATTCCTTGGTGTAGTAGTAAGCAAAAAATAGTGATAAGGTCCTCCTATTCACTCTGTCTATATTATATAATTGAGGCCAGTTGTGGCGCAGGGGCACAGAGTGAGATTGTAATCGCGACTGGTTGTAGATTCGATCCCCACTCGAGGAAATGAAATATTTACTTAAATATATATTTCCATTTCTTCTCTCTGGTGTCAAGGCAACAACCAGGCACATGAACTCCATCACTCAACACGCAATGCCTACAGAATTTAGCGGAAAGTGAGGAATAGAGTGTCTTAGCACTAGACTCCCTTTGTCTACCCTGCTGTGTGCAGGATACAGCGTAAAGATGACTTGATTTGATTTCGAGTATCTATCCAGTGTTTAGATACACACACATAATAAAAACTTTAATTACCTGGTCATCAGTCATATTACTAAACATATGCCACAGCTCAGCGACATCACTTAGAAATGTTAGATCTGAATCCAGTACAATCACTTGTTTTAATGTATTCGGTAATATACTGGGGAATAACAACTTTACCAAGGCGTATATACCTGAGTAATGACTATTTGGTATCCATTTTACTTCAGAGAGACGGTCTTGGGCATTGTAACATGTATATTTTACTGTGTGTGAAATAATAAAGATTTTATAATGTACATATTCTAAGTGGCGAGATAATTTAAATGCTATTCAGTATTTACTAAATATTTTAAAAATATATATAGTTATTAAAGCCATTGTTACAACAGGATTGTCTCTGACCACAAATGTGACAAATGCAGGTTGGATTCTGACTTGGGGGAATGAATTATTTTTATTTGATCAAACTAGTAAGAAGACAAAGCAATAGCATGGCAATAGTTTGTTCCAATCAAGACACAATATATCGAAAATTGTGCGGAGAGCAGGGAACTGAGTATCTTAACAAAAGGTTCCCTATGTCTATCCTACTATGTACAGTATACAGCGATGCCGTAAAATTTTAAGCAACAAAAATGAAATCTTTAAACATTTATGTTCAATACAGCTTTGTTTAACTTATAAATGCCATGTTTTCTAAATATAATATTATATTTTTAAATATTTCTCAAACTCAGATATCTTGTTTAAACAATTTAAGGTTTTTCCTAAGGAATTATTATTTTAAAATTTACTACAGACTATTGAAAAGTAAACTTAATATTCACCATCTGGCAGGTCCCATGTATCAAATAGCTTGTTAATAGTATGCATGGATCCCAAACCAACTATAAAATGAAAATGTATTGGATTTTGACGGTGATGTAACATTGATTTTAGCATTGGTGTGATAATTCTAGTGCACTTCCCCATACACACTAAAGCTATGTGAACTGTTTCACATAGAGTTCCTGCTTTGTCTGGTATCTGAAATTCAGTGAGAAAAATATTAACAAAAATAATTATTATTTTAGAACTTTTTTGATTTTGAGGCATGGAGCTATGAGAAAATATTTGACTGTAAAAGCAAATGTTGCAGGTCCGATTTCCATTTGGGAAAATAGAAGTATTTTCATTTTTCGACTTTTGTGACTCGACAAAGTAAGATGCTGTGTATTGAGTGCTGGTGACTCAATGCCATACTGCCAATTAATGGGCCAATTTAAAAACTTATCAATGAAAAATGTTTTGGTTTAGTTTATACACCTATTTTATATTTTATTATAATTAATTTTATAATAACATATAAATGGGAGTTGAAATAATAAATTTAAGTTTAGTAATGTTTGGCAGGCTACACAAACATGTTTAATGCCTGTTTAACATGGGCATGTGCAGCTTATCTTTAGTTTATCTAGAGCACAGAAATAAAAGTATTTTTTTTATCCACAGCCATTGTGTTTATTGACACACATTTTTTTTTAGTTTCTAGCTGTATCCCACACATATCAAGGTAGGCATAGAGGACTTAGGAACCTAGTGTCAAGACACTCTGTTGCCCACTTTACACCAAATTCTCAAGGCATTATTGTATAAATGTTGTGTGGCTGAGCAACCTCAAATATTTTTTTTTCTAATGTAGTGTTAGTAGTTATAACAGAATAAATCAAATCCTCCTAAAAGCTATGTAGCATCTTAGAACTTAACTACCCAAATAAATAAATAATCCTACAATAAAATAATTACAGAGGCTAGTTGTGGAGCAGAGGCAGAAAACATGACAGTAAACGCAACTGGTTTTTATATTTCCATTTCATCACTCTGGTGTCAAGGCAAAGTGCAGCATTGAGTTGCGCCACTCAACATGCAATGCTTCCAGAATTCAGCTGAAAGTGGGGAACAGTGTTATAACACTAGGTTTCCTCTGCCGACCCTGTTGTGTGCGGGATACACTGTGAATCAGCTTCACTTCACTCACTTTTTTTAAAAAATAATGATCTTACCTGTGGTACATGGTAATGATTGTCATGCATAATAAAATGTTGCATATCATTTAAAGTAAGTTGTTTCCTAATAACTTTATTTTCTGTTTCCAAAACGTCTATCCTAGATATTAACCACCAATAATAGACAACTGAGACTGCTACCCATATGCCTAGTGGTACACCTAACCAGGGTCGAAAAAATAGGCAGTTGAAGACATTTTTGGATGAAAAATTCATTCTTATTAAGACATTGTTACGTATTGTTGTAATTATATATTGTACAAAGGGTCCTATTATGTGCTTGACAGGCAATTGATGATGCTGTAATAAATAAAATAGTTACATTACAAATTTAATCAATATTTAGTATTTAATAACATGTATGTATATACTAGATGTTGATTGAGAATTGTCATAAGATTTTTTTATTTATTTTACGAAATTTTAATAATACAGAAGTATAATATATTTTTAATAATAACGATAATTTAAAATAAAAACAGTTCCCATTAACAATAACAAACATAAGTTATTTAATAAAAAATAAAAAAAATATTTTAATAAGGCAGCTGATAAAATTATACTTACCAGTACATTTTAATTAATTTTATTTTGATTTAAAATAAATTTCGAGGAAATTATTAATTATTAAAGGCACCAGCATATGTTGTTTAATAATGTAAAAAATTGAACTAAGTCAGCTACGAAGTACATTCCAAATTAACTATGGATGTTAAGGTAATTACCATAATTTAAATAGAAATTTTAATAAATAAAAGCAGAAACAATTAACGAATTACTAAAATATGTCACTGGCTTCTGTCAGGTGTCAATTATTATTGACATACAGGACGTTTGTCAAGAGTCAAGACAACTTGCAATGTTGCAATGTTTAATGTGCAATATAAAAATAATGATAATACAACATTATAGAGAGAGAGAGCGATTCGTTATTTTATAAAGCCTGAAAATTTCTGTGCGCATAGATCCAACACTGGTAAATACTTTGAGTTGGAGTGGTGGTTACTTTGGCAATTATTAGGTAACTAAGATGCAAAAAATTTTTGTTAAATCATAAAGCTCAATTTTTTTAAATATTTTACTTGGGAATAATATTAGAAATGATGTTTTCCATTACCAGACACTTAGATACTGTGTTAATCCCTGCCCGACCCCCCTAAATCCTATGAACTATAAGCGCCTATAAACATTTTAGGAGCAAATTATTTACACTTTAGTATATTAGATTCGTAAGAGCTTGTTATTTATTAGAATTTAGAGGTGTCTGGCAGGTGGTTACAAGCATGCTAAGTATCTGGCAATGGGCAACGTCATTACTAATACCATTGACAAGAAAATATTAGAAAATTGAGTTTAATAATTTAACGAAAATTAGGTACTACTTTTTGCATCTTAGTTATCTGAAATTCGAGTAATAATCTTTTTTTCTCTGTTATAAAAAAGTTTTATGTAAGTGATTTTTATGTACCGGGTGGAACCGCCTACCCTCTTTTAACGGGATCAGCATAGAGGATAAAATATTTCAAACCCGTACCTAAAAAAAATAACCACGATTCGTCAACAGTTTAGTGGGATGTTAATAGGTGGTAGGGTGTGGGAAATTATTTTTATTTTTACCATTTCATAATTTTTATCCATGGTCTATTACGTGTGACGCAATTATGAATATACCAATAACGTATACACCTATTACTACAAAAATATTACTAAACGTTCCGATCTGCCACTTCTTTCGTTCAATTTTACGCATTTTTTTTTTCTATAATGATCCTAAACGTTCAACTTCACCGTCAATACCTATGACTAGCTTTCGTGAATGAGGCATGTACGACGTTGTCGCACTATTTGGCGTTTGCGCCTTGGACATGCATGTACGCCTGTGCACCTAGCTAAGATCAGGGTCAGGGACCACTCACTGTGTAAATGTGGCTTGGACGACGGTTCTCCTTCCCTCATCCTTTTCTCCTGTTCTAAATTAACACATTCCTTATATGATGTCCTTCCTTATAAAGTTCCCCGTCCTCTTAATGTTCAATGTTTGTGTTTATTCCCTTATATATTTTTTATGTAAATATATTAGATATAACAATATTAAGCTATAAAATAACATATTTGTAATATACTATTTATATATATATATATATATATATATATATATATATATATATATATATATATATATATATATATATATATATATATATATATATATATATATATATTTTATAGGTGATGGCAGTACTCTAACTGGAGCTCCTTTTGCCATGCATTCTCCCATTGTATAATGTAGTCTCTTTTTTACCGTACAATCTTCTTTGTGTGTTCTCCATACAACGTGACATTGGCGAAGTGAATAGTGCTCAACTTCTATTATATAATATTTTACTTTCTAATCTCACAGTCAAACGATAATTAAAATCATCATTTATAATCAGGTGAACAGTTAGAATAAACATTGATTTTAAAATTGACCTTCTATTATATAATATTTTATTTTAAAACATATAGCAGATCGCGCATTTCATCGTCTATATTCAGCCAAACGGAACTGGAATAAAATATTTCAAATGATGGCAACCTTTGCTCGCGGCAGTTATTTTCCAGGTAACTAAAACACATGGTTTTAGTATTAAGAAAAAAATAAGCTTTAATTTGATATATAATTCATTAAAAAAATACATGAGTGCAAAATATTAACATTAAGTGACCTGTTTAAACCAGGCAACCCGGGCTTGCGGCAGACTGAGAGCTGGCAACCATTGTTTTTCCATTTTTTTATGAGATTTTCTTTGAAATGATGTGGGATTCACATAAAAACATATGGGGGCAATTTTCTCCAAAAACGCATTATGAAAAAAATAATTAAAGGTGATTGCGGCAGGATTCTTTTAGGCAATACTAGTGTAATCTATTCTACTGTCGTGTATTATTCTCAAATATAAGTTTCATTAGAAAAACAGATCCCTACAGATTTAAGCAATTTGATCGCGACCTATTGGCACCGTCTTTAAAATTATAAAAAATGTATTTAATGATTTTTGTTTAACTAAATAAAAATACGTATTACTTACTTTAAGTTAAGTAAAGGAAACTGAAACGATTGCATACAATTTTGGGCCCAGAATGTAATGTAAATGAAAATAGTATGATTTATTAGATTATTTATTTTAATAGGTACATCATTTCTCTCCTTCCTGAAAATTTTGTCTGTTTGAGAAATTTTTCAGATCATGATGATCATCACTGTGTACATTTGGGCCCAGAATTTCCATCTCCTTTATTTTTTACTCTTTAGTTTATTATTTGAAGCCGGCTTTTTTTGTTAAAACATATTTTTCAATGTGTGTAATGTCAATAGAAATATTTAAAAATGAAACACTTATTTTGTATTATATTTGTATTTAGGTAAAAATTTTGCACACATACAATATAAATGACATTGAGATAATAAAAATTCAAATGATCCAATTTTACATTATTCGTAATAATACATTAAAAATTTTATAGGCAAAACAACATTGAGGTGATGTCATTAGTATTGAAATATTTAAAGAGAAAAAGAAATAACACGTACATTAGTTTTAAGGTGGGATATTAAATATAAGATTAAAAATTAAATGTATAAGAAAAAAACTAATTAAAAAAGGCATTACATTTATAAAACGTATATTTAAATATTAACCAATTTTTATTCTAGAAAATTCAATTTAATTTGATGAATACAAGCTAATTTTTAAAATAATAAATTCTTAAAAAGTAAAAAAAACCCCTATAATCTAATTAATTTCTGTCTCCCCTGCCCACTGTCTACTCGGCTGTGGTTGTTGAATTTGTTGCGGTTGTGGGTATTGTTGTTCTCGTTGTTGTGGGTATTGTGCTAGTGGCTCACTATCTTGGTACTGATAGGGATAACTATTATTATCATTCTCAACATCGACGACTTTGACATTGTCATTAGATTCTGGAATGTCTTCCGTTGTATCTTTTTTATATGGGATCGAATCATCATCAGAAGTCATTTTTATTGATTCTTCGGGATCAATGGGACGTGTCCTAAAGATAAAAAATATTTTTACCTTAAATTAACTTACTGGCTAGATAGCAGTTTAAAAATGTTGATAATAGTATATAAGTGGTTCATAAAAAAAACATGAATACTTGTAATATGTTTATAGTTACAATTCAATTATTATTATCAAATGAAGGGAAAAACTGACTTACTTGATCGGCATAAAATCGCTCTCATCTCGTTCCTCTTCCTTTCTTCTCTTGAGAATGCGCCAACCAATGCAAATAAGTACTACCACGATGGGTAACATTACAGCACTGATAATACCCCATGTCGCACCCAATGTACGTGATGAATACTCCTGGTTACCTATAGGTAAAAATTAATCATATAATGGAAAACGTATAAAAATTTTAACGTAGCAGGACTCGAACTCGCGCCTCCTGGAAACCGACCAGACGCACTTTTATACGTTTTCTAAATAGGTATTTTTCTTTTCTAAGTGTGGATTAACACTAAATATGTAACAAAATAATAATAAATAGCATTCTCTCTTGCCAGACGGTAATTCTTAGTAATTATCTTTGGGTGGCGGAAATTTATAAAAATCTCCCTACAGAGATGCTAATAACATGAATAAGTTGTCACAAGTGTATAAAAATTTCGACGCAGCTTGATGAGAACGTATGGCTTAGTGTAAGTATTTTTCTTCCCTAAGTGTGGATTAACACTTTAAAAATGTAAAAAAATAATAAATATTTTTGAAAATGCAAAAACAAAAATATTGTAGGTGCTTGTCGAAAAATATGTACTTTTCAATTAAAAGACTTAAAAACGGCCCCAGATTTCTTGTACATTTTGCGGTCAAAATATTTATGATATGATCTAAATCCATATAGGTACATAAAAATGCTATTAATTAATTTAATTAATTAGCTTCACGCTGTATCCCGCATACAGCAGGGTAGGCAGAGGGAACCTAGTGTTAAGACACTCCGTTCCCCACTTTCTGCCGAAATTTGGAGGCATTGCGTGTTGAGTGGCAGAACTCAACGCCGCGCTTTGCCTCGACACCAGAGCGAAGAAATGGAAATATAAATTTAAGTAAATATTTCATCTCCTCGAGTGGGGATCGAACCCACAACCAGTCGATTTTAAAGTCACACCCTGTGCCACTGCGCCACGACCGGCCTCATAAAAATGCTATATATCCTGGTTACCTGTTCATAGAAATATAACTCTTAGTATCTTACAAAATTAAAAATGCTATAAATATTAATATTTACAAACTGTAGTAGAATAATTCTTGATAATATTTTTACTATTATTTGGTAATTATTTACTTTTATTACTTGGTAATTATTTACTTATTTCATGTTGCAATTTTGGAATGGGTGTTTGGCTACGATAAGTGTTATCTCCGATCTAACACTTTATCTAAGAAGAACAAATAAAAATGTTACCAACCTGTTATATGATCGAGTGACCCAATTTTTTGTGTACACGTTGATAAGAAAGCAAGTAATAAAAGCGATTAGGGTAAAATGAATAACACATCACATGACTGAGAAAATTTCTATTCCACCTAGCTGTAATAGTTTTATTTCTTGCTTTCTTATTTTTATAATAAATATTAGAAAAAATAGTGAAAAATATTCTACCATTAGTAAACAGAACAGAAATTTCCTCTTTTTGTGATAAAAGTCCGGCTTAATAAGATTTATTTATCTTATAATATATTACTATTATAATAATTGTATATAAGCAAAAAGGACGATTCCATCAACAACAATGGATGAAATTACAATACTATAAAATCTCATAAAAAATATAACTAAATCGATAAATCCAGACTCTTTCTTGTGAATTGTACACTAACATTATTCAAAAATACCAAGTATTTTTATTAAATAATCTTATCTAATCTTTAAAATATTTAAAGAGCACACATACACTAATATTATTAGGCGCCCATTACTCTTTTTATTGTCATTCTTTGGGCATTGGTAACTTTTTTCAGTGGGATATGTCATTATCATCGTAAAAACTAGGATTTGTTTAAATAATCAAACCATAGTTGAACGACTGCTAAACGTAGGCATTTCTGTTACAGGAGGATCTATAAGAGTTTCAAATGATTTGCCCCTTTGCGGCGGAAGTGTAAATGTTTTGATTTCAGTAGGCGGAGCACTTTTAGGTGCTTCAGGCAATCCAGGATTATTGAGCGTGTTTCTTGGGCTATAATCTGGGCTTATAGGCGGAGAATAAATTTCTGAATAAGTAGGGGAATATTGTGATGGTATTGGGCTATATTGCCCTTCATATTTACGGGAATAAGGATCTTCCGATCCTTCTTTGGTAGAATAACCAGAATCAGGTAAAGCATGGCGACCTGTTTGACGAGGTTTACTTATGTATTTAATATCTTTTGTCGGTCGAGTCAATGTTGAATCTCTATTGGATTCTGTTTCAGATGGTGTTGTCAAAGATAACAAATCTTCTTCAGATAAGTCCCAAGGCTTTTCTGGAAATTCAACGTCAGGAGCGTTGGGTAGCGGTTCGTTAGTACGATAGGTTTTATCATAAGCGCGGCGTTTTTTTGATTTATCTGACTTATTGGAGTCACTTTTATTAGAATCTGGGTAACCAATTCCTGAGCTGTCACCGTCTTGAGGTTCAGAAGGCGGAGGTGGGGCTGACCTACTAAGGATTGCAGCTTTAAGGGGAGCTTCTTCAGTGGGAGTATCTGGTAATTTAGTTTTTATATCAGAGTCTTGACTGCGCAAAGTAGACGATTTCATAGTATCTGTAATATTTCCCATTGAAGCAGATCTAAGATTAAGACGCGATGCAGATTTAGATCGCGGAATATCTTCGAAGCGGAATCCCTCTTTGCCTTCGGATTTAGGTTTGTACCAACACCAGAACCAACACAGGCAAATGAGGAGCGCTAATGGTAGAATAATTGCCACTATGATGCCCCAGGTCAAAAATAGAGCTCGTTGTGAGTACTCCTGGTTACCTGTTCATAGAAATATAACTCTTAGTATCTTACAAATTACCTTATACTGAGACATGTAGAATGTAGATACAATATGTATATTTTAACTAGATTATTCCATTTTTATTATTTTACTTACGCAAACATTCTGTGTATCCGTAGTCAGGTATATTCCATCTGCCGTTTTCTTCGCAAATACGACGTTTGTCTCCGATTAAAATGAAGTTTTGATTGCATTCAAAGTTAACCTTAATTAAATTAAAAGCATTCATTAATGTATTATTTTTGGTGGATATATTTACAAGATTTAAGTATAATACATTTAAGTTTGTCTAATTAAATTTCATATAATACTTTTTAGAAACCGACTTATATAAAAGTAATTTTGTTCCATTTTAACATGGTTACTAATCAGCTACTGATGGTTAAACTTGAATTTACAACTGCATAAAAAAATAGCACTGAAATTAATTTATTAAAAAACCAATGCTTACTGTAGTGCCAGGAGTGAAGAAGAAGTTACTCTTTCTGCCGAAACGAGGTGTTTCCAAAATTCCGCAACTGATTACTCGACGTGCATTTTGCTCTCTTATATTGATCTATAAATATAACACTTCTTAATATTTTACTTATTATTTTTAATATATGTATATTATTTTGTGATTTTACAAAATCTTGTACACAAATGATTTCTTCATCAACTTTTGTATTACAACTGAAGATTTTCTATGGGATTTCCCTTAGTATAAGAGACCTTGGTTAGTTATAATTAAAGAACAATAGACATCATAGTTATGAATTGTGTGGGAAAACGCAATTATTTATTTATTTATTTATTTTAATATAAATACAATAATTTTTAAACAATATTTATTCGATATCTTCACCTTAGAAAGGTTGTGACTGGCATTTAAAAAATATATATTTCATAACAAAGAGATTTAACAACTTGGTATTTTTCTCAACAACCTATCAGCAGCATCAGACAATTTTGTTTATGAATACCAAAAGTAATACGGTCTTTAAGAATAGATCCTTGCCCAGTGTCTGATTCTGGGCTAAAAAAATAAGCACCATCTGACTCATATAATAAGGCTATAATATTAAAATACCTTTTTACGATAATTGCTGGTTAATAGTTATTTTCCCACGTTTAGGAACGTTTGCATTTATTTACACGTAATAATAGGATGGCTTAATTGCTCTTTGATGAATGAGTAAGATACTACTCGTAGATTCTCTCAAAGAGGATGTAAAATGTTTGTTAATATATATTTCATACGTCGTGTAAAGATAATAAAAACTAATTGATGGCATTATGCTGCAGCTGATATGATTGCGCTGGTCAAGAGTTCAAAGATCTAGTTCTGATCTAGTAAAGGAATTAGGTCTAGATTTTTGACTTAGTACACTGACCTAATTTTAATTTGTGAATTCTCATTTGTAAAACTATAAAATTATATACTTACTATTGATGCCAGGTAGTTCTTTGAAAATTCCGCCATATCTCGATTCAAGGTCATACCAAAATCATATCGACATTGGTACGAGTCTTGGCAAATTTCTGCCGCCCTCGCAACGTCTTGGGACCTATTTGTGGATAAAAAGTCGACCGGCTCTCGTATAAAGTTCGGTATAAATTGATTATCGTTGTAATAAGCAGCTGTCCGTCCATATTCTCTTACGAACATCGCTACGCCTATATCTTTTTGCTCTCGATCGCTAAGTTGCCCTGTTAAATGTAAATAAATAAAAAAATCATTAATTTCTTTTATCTTACCTATTCATTTTTAGAATATCTATTTAATTCTAAAGAAATTTCTACTATATATTTATATGATATATACCTAAATCATTTGAAATCGGAAAGTGGTGACCGGAGTGTCTTAACACTAGGTTGCCTCTGCCTACCCTGTTGTGTGCGGGATACAGCTTGAAGCTGGTTTAATTATTTTAATTTTAATATTTCAATTTAAAAAAAAATCATTAGATTTTTATGTTTAGCATAAGACTAAAAAAAGTTTTAGGTCAGTAGATTATGTAGTTAGATACACAAATCAGTCAGGCTCAATTTCATTTGTCCAAATGTTCACCGAGTACATTATTTTACTATAAATAGTAATTACATAGTGATATGTCTCTGCGCTCTCTGCTTTTCGTCTATTTAGTAACAAGCTTGTTAGTGGCTTAGTCGGCATGTACGGGATTCAAATTAGTAATCACCGTTGAGAGGGACAACGACACGTGCAGAGGCAACTTCATATACAGTAATTTACTCAATACACCGTATGTAATATACTTACAATGCTGTCCAAAGTCTCTATGTGCTGTTTGGAAGTTATTTATGTCGACAGGAGCTATGGTGCCATCTGGTCGAGTGAAGTCATCATTGATATTTAGGGACCAGTTACCAAATAAGCCACGGGTTTCATTCTAGGAATAAGGGTATAATAATTTTGGGTAAGTTCTGTGTGATCAAATTACATTGTAGGCATAGAATTAAATAAATAATTAAATTAAATGTATAGAACTTAATTTTATAAAAACTGCTGTGGATGACTAAGTAATTAACAGTAAAATATAAAATGGGAAACGGAAGTGTCTTAATGAGAACGGAAGGTCATAACAGTAGGTTGCCAGGTTCCCTCTGCCTACTTTACTCTACGTCAAATAATTTTATTCAAAATAAGAAGTTACATGTTTCACTTTTTGAACGTCAAACAATTTACTACCAGTTTACTAAAGTTAATACCTCAGACCTGAGAAGAACCGGTGCAAGAAACTCCACGAGACTTTTTTTATTATGTGCAAAATATAGTCTGAATCTATAATTTAACAATTTTTTTATATTTATAAATTATATGAAGGTGAATAAACAAGCATAAAAATCAGTTTACCATGTAAGTCCACGGCAGATACACTCTAGCACTCATAAAGCCTTTGTTTTCTATAACTTCCACACCGGCTCCTGAGGAAAACATTATGACGATTTCCGACTGGTTCAGGATGTACATAGGCTGGTATACTGTCACACCTATAAAAAAATATATGCTTTAGTAACGGATAAAAAAATATTTCTTCAATAGATCGATTTGTAACTGCTGGTCTTACTTAATATAACAAAATGCTATTAATTTAAAAAATCTGTAAATTTCACCTGGGAAATATTGCACTCTCAAAGCAGATCTGTCAAAGTAAACCCTCTTGTTATCAGCGAATACATCTAATCGGTATCTCCACTGAGCATGCTGGGGTCGCAATCTTACCTGAAAGGAATAAAATTATTTAAAAG
>DWLH01001173.1:0-14047 GCA_018249795.1 Heliconius telesiphe telesiphe
ACATATAATAAACCATATATAAACCTTCCCTGAAAAATACTCTACCTAATGGTGAAAACCGCATCAAAATCCGTTGGGTGGTTTAGAAGAAGATCGCGTAGAAAGGCCAGACAGAGACGAAATGCGTTCTTATTTTATAAGATATAGAGATAGAGATATAAAGACATATATATCATATACATAAATACATACATATATATATAGCCAAGTAATCAAGAATATATATCTATTAAGATAAATATATATTATATATACATAAATGTTATTTATATTATAAACCCAGGCGGCACATGTACAGGACTATAAGCGCGATAGGTTGAGGGATCGATTTCTGCTCGAAGAAATGAAATATTTAAAATATTATTTTCTCGCACTAGTAACGAGGTGAAGGTCATCACGCCACGCACGCAGCTTCAGATTTCGACGGAAAGTGGGGAATAGAAGTTTTAATGAGAACGTAGTGTCTTTACACTTAATTTCCAGGTTCCCTCTGCATACTTTGCCTTGTGCGGGATACAGCGTGACGTTAACAACGATATTTGCCATGATGGATGGTGGCGAGAAGACGAGCAACACTACTTATATACTTTATAAAATGGACAAAGGAATTTGAAAGTTGGCTAACGATACTATATTTTGTTACAATTTTCCTTATAAAACTTTACTTTCATATTTAGATCTCGGTCATTTATACACTTCAATATATATGTATCTATTCTTACCTATATATCATATTGCACGAACATACTATTATTAAGAAAAAAAACGGAAGGGTCGTCATAAATGTTAGTCACACTACTAAAATACTATTGTTATTTTAGTCGAAATTGCCTAAAAAGATATTCCATTCATTTTGTTGTTGAAATAGCTTCCCCAATATATCTTTTCTATAATTTTCATTCATCGGAATACATATAGAACAAATAAAAGCGAAGTAATTATAGAAAATCGAGAAAACTTTTTTTTGCAAAATAGACTGAAATGAACTATTTTTGCTAGCGCCAACTTCTACTAATATTAGAAACGTAGAATAACTTCGCTTAGATTTTTCTAATAATGGCCGTGATAACGGCGGTCGCCTCGTGCAAGAAATACCTATGATTAGCTGTCTCACATTATAATATATTATTGAATTAATAAAGAAATAGAGACCAGTCGTGGTGCAGGGGCACAAAGTGTGACGGTAAACACGATTGGTTCGATTCCCAATCGAGGAAATGAAGTATTTATTTAAATGTAATGATGCTATGTATATACAATGAAATTGTCAGAATGAGAACAGAGTGTGTTAACACTAGGTTCCCTTTATCTTCCCTGCTATGTGTGAGATACAGCGTGAAGCTAAAAATGTACTTGTTCGTACTCATCTAGGCTAAAACTGCTTCGTGTTCTGTTTGGGAAGGATTTCACTAGCTGAGTTAGATTTGCGTAAACATCATTTACATCTTCATTAAACGAAGAATCTTATATTTTTTTTCTGTGTAGGAAATTTCTATTTCTTAAATTTGATCTAAGTAAGTTGTTAGTTTTGAAGTATTAAGGTATACGTGGAACTATACGACTCATAGGAACTTATATTATTTAATTTTCTCATAGCTGCCTATTTTTAAAAGAAAGATAAAAGAAGAAATTAAAAATAAAACTGTTTTGAAAAAAAATTATTAAAAAAAATTCGCTAAAAGCCTGCCCGTATCCATTATTCTGCGTGACGGACACGTTATATTACTTTAAGTATTATAATATATTTCACATTAAATCCTTTTCAGGCACAAGCGTGTGACTGTATTGTTAGGTTGTGGGTTCGATTCTCACTCGGGCAAATGAAATATTTAATATTTTAATTTCTTTAACTCTGGTGTTGAGGTAAAGTGCGGCAATAAGTACCGCCACTCAGTGCACAATGTTTCAAGAATTCTGCGGAAAGTGGAGAGCGGAAGAGTGAGATGCGATCTCTTCGTAGGATATGCGGAGTCAGCTTAGCTGATCGAATCCGCAATTCACTCAGCTGGTTTGGGCACGTCGAACGAATGAGTGATGAAAGAATGGCAAAAAATATTTATGATGGAAAAGTGAGTGGTAAGAGAGGCAGGGGGAGACCTCGGTTGACCTTCGAAAACACAGTATCAAAGATACTGGAGGAAGGTCACGTAAAAAGCATGAGGACCCCCCGGAGGGCATGTATGAAGAGGTTGATGACAGTGGACGAGGCGAAAGAGGTATATAGAGCCCGTAGCGTTTGGCGCTCCCTTCTCTCTGACTACCCCGCTAGGGATAAAGCGTGAAGCTAAGTTAAGTTTCAATAATAAAACTATGGCTAAATTAAAGTCAGTCCACCGCCAAGCTAAACTATTAAGGAAGAACATAAACGTCTTAGATCATTATCATTATTATAAATAGGGTTGGTATAATTAATTTTTGAAGGGTACATTTAATTTTTGAGTCTTACATTATCGATTCCATGATATATCAATATAATTTAATATTCTGCATATTATTGTTCATATTAAATAAAAATATTCTTTAATATATCTATTGGCATAAATGTAATATGTCTTTTATATTTATTTTCATAGTCAATCGACTGAACAATAATGTTTTTGAACAAACAATTACAAAGTAGATTACCAATGGACGAAATAAGTAATAGTCATACATCTTATCATAATAAGAGTCATACATCTTAGGGAGTAGAGAAACAGACAAACGTCCCGCGGGCCTCTTTATGGGTTTACGAGTATTTTTCTACTGCTTTTATTAAGAATGTATAAATAGTATTCTGTGTTTGTGTTTATGTAATAAACGTTGTTATATTTTTATTATTCAGAATATAGAAAGAAAATGAAATTTTATACTTATTTATATTATTTATCCTGTCCTTTATAATATATTTATTTATATTTTGATATGAGTGTGTAATAATAAAAATATACTTAACATTTATGTTGACTTTTTAAATTAAAAAGGATCAAACTAAAAACTAAACTAAACTTATTTAGTTTTTTATGGAAAAGACGTATAGAAGACCTGATGGTAAGTTATATAGACGCGCAGTTTGAAGGGACCCATGTCGTGTTGATCTGGAAACACTTCCGCAGGTGAGCCACTTCCTACGGAAATGCACATTAGTGGAGTGCCAAGTATACAGAAGATGTGGATGATATATGAGCTCGTGACGTACTGTGCGTTTGAAAATCAGCGGCAGGTATCAGGCCGATCAGTGTTTTGGCGTGAAGCACTGTCTCACACACTGTGTCGACAGATCGATCCTATTTGTCTATTCTATGATCACTAAAAAAACCATAAAAAATAGCCAGTAAAGCAAGGCTATTTCCGCTTGATTTGTTTACGTGAAATATGTTATATCTCCTATACGCACTTTTTTGTGCCTGTAAAAAGCTTTTTTAATAAATATTTTTTATAAGAAAAATTAAACAAAAAGTCTACCTTCAAACGAAACTCTTAAAAGTGATCGCCAATGAAAGGTGCCGTAATATTCCCAGTAACTGATGCTATAATTAGCTTTTGGGTGAAATTTGCCTTCAACTCTTTATATTTCAATACGGTTTTATTTACAAAGGAATATTATATTCTGCTCTCGGATTTATGATTCAGAAATAATCAATGTGAATGATGACTATGAATATTATTTGTTGGCGAAAATATATTGTTATTTTTTTTTTGTGAATATTTCGTATGATATTTTTAAAATTTGATAAATTTTGAATAAAAATATTTTCTGTAACATAATTTAGAAAAACTGTAGATATATATTCATAATATTAATATGTCTAATGCGTGTTTACTCCAATATGCAAATGAAGAAGGAGAATTGGAGGCCGGAACCAACCTACTATACTTACTATACTGGGAAACGCATACAAAATAAATATATATTTATCTGATTGTAATTTTCTAACCCTGGACCTCTGTGACAGGTTAACTACGTTCAAGTCCAAGTGTGTAAAGATAAAAAATTAAGCCAATGTTAAATTAGACAAATCCAATGATTTTATTAGTTACGATCTTTGAATTCAAATGAATTCCGGCTACCATTTATTGTTAACATTTGCAACGGTATTCACCGTAGTAACCCTTGTTGCTGAGAAAACATCACTATTTTAACAGCCGCGACGTGGAATTCATGACTCACTCTATGCAGATTTTGTTAAAAAACATATATTTCTGCCGAAAATGTATCTTTATCTGTGTCTTTTGTGTCAAATGTGGATTACAACTTAACATTAACTAACTTAGTTACGCTAGTAGGTTACGCTTTGGCAACTAGGCAAATGTTTTACATTGTATGTATGTATTCAATTCTCCCATATAGTTCATATAAAAGAGGAAAAGATACTTATCTTAGCAAATCTAATGAAAAATTCACGAGTTTTAAAATTATCTTGAATGTATGAATGTATGAATGTATGCTTGAATGTCACTTCGAAAAGTATAGAGTTCTTGGAATAAAGAGTAGTGTAAATTAGCAGCGAACTAAGTAGGAACTGAGAGCTCGAGTGTCCGGACGCTACGGATGAGAAATCAAAGTACCATTGGGATTTTTGAGACTTTTATGAATATTACTGTATAGTTACTGTTATGTACTATTACTGTCATAGTTTAGAATGGAACAATAATTAGATCAACATTTTTTATTTATAATATTTATTTAATTTTAATCTAATATTAAGTATATTTTATTTGGTTTTGTCACCAATATGTTAAATATTCCATTCTTTACTATCAACCCACTTTTTTTAGAGGGAATCTGGAATCCTAGAATTGAAACACTTCGTTACCAGTAAGACACTTCCGTTCCCCACGGTGGCATTGCGTCTTGAGTGGTGGTACTCAACGCCGCGTTAATTTCTTGAAGTGGGGAATCCACAACCTATCGCGTTGACAGTTGCACCCCTGCGCCACGACTGGTTAACATTATATTATGTCAATATTCATCAAATAACTTTACTAATTGTCAAGAATATATACTTTAATAATAGACATTCTTAGTAAAATGGTTTTGTTAACACTTTTTTCACGTGGTATAAAATATTATAATAAATAAAGCAAAATTAATTTACTAAGAAGTGACGCCTAATAAATACGCTACACAAATTTCGAGGAAAGTTTCTTCTTAATCTAATAGTCGCGTCGTTGAGTTCGACGTTATATTAATATTAAAGTTACGTATACAAAAGTTTGAAAAACTCCGCCGAATACTGTACAGTTTGCGGTACCACTAACAAATCGAATCTAATCCAATAAATGACACTCTGAGCTTCACTTCATAAGAGTTGTGTAATTTTATATATTTTCATATAAGTCTGTTGCTTGGAAAACTTGAACTTTTTTATAGGCCGTCATGGCGCAGTGGCACAAGAGTATGACTGTAAATTAAATATTTCATACTTTAGACCACTCAATACGCAATACATGCAGATCACGGCAGATAATGGGGATCAGCAATGTCTTAATGCGACCGGAGAGCCTTAACACTAGGATTCCAGGTTCCCCCTTTCTACTCTGCTTTATTAAAAAAGTAAAAGGTACATACGTACATTTCACAACTTAAATCTCTGAATATTACAACTATAATGTTATTATTCAATTTAAGTCCTTCACCTGGCTTACAGAGCTGTATAATTCCAGTTGACTGAGTATATATGAAGTGACAGTTTAATCTTTTCATACCAGGCACTTCCGTAAATCAAATGTGTGTGTAAATAAATAATAATGACTAAATTAGCGTATGAAACCATAAAAAATCCAGTACAAAATACTGGATTTTGTATGGTTTCATACGTCTATCTGTTGCGGTAAGAGAGAACCAAGTGACGACTCACTCCGTTCCAAACTTTTCTCAATTAAAAAACTGAACTGTGTGGTAAAACTTAGTCCAGCTACTTACTAGACTATCATAAAATATATGTGAAATATAAACGTTTTCTCGAGTGGCGTCAGTTTGTTAATATATAAAAGTTAAATTAGTATTTCTACTACTAAATTAGTATTAAAAACAGGTAAATTTCCCGAAAAATCATTTAAATTGAAGTTGGGAGTATTCTAACATTAGGTTCCTTGTGAATAAGTATAAAGCAGCTTAAATTTTATTAAAATTAAAAGTTCAAAACCTACTTTTATAACTAAAACGTATTTTAATTATTTCGCATGTACATGTATATGTAGCCAACATACCTATGTTCTTATGCAAAGTTGGTAACTTGTTGCCTTGTTTGATCTTTGTTGAAAACTCGTGTATTAAAAAGTTGTACTTCACCAACAAAGTATGTTAAAAACAAAGTGCATGGTTAAATGTGCATATATTAACTTGTCAGAAAGGTTCATTACAATATTATGTAGCTACGTGTACGTTCACATAGAAGAATTTCTTTTGATTAGTAATGCATAAACAATAATTTTTTCATTACTTTTTTTATTTTATATTATATATTACTATTAATTTAACATTTTGATCTAATTAAGAAAGATAACGTCAATATGACAAATACATTTTGTCTATAATATTCGAACTTATAACCACTGAAGTATACGGGAAGGCTGCAAGCGCGTCGGCTGTTATTACGATTCCCACACAGAAGAATGTAATATTTATTATTTTAATTTCATCGCCCTGGTATCGGGGCAAAGCGCGGCGTTGACTTCCGCCACTCAACATGAAATGCCATCTACCTACCTTGATACATGCGGTATACAGCGTGAAGCTTAAAAATCAGGCCAGGGTAAAAATCGTATCCAAGACCGCATTTACAATCAAACATTGTCCAAATACGTTAATAAGCCATAAATGATGTTGTTTCCTCTATAATGATTATTATCAATACATTTATGATGTAACAATTTGGTGTTCCTCTTAATTGCTTCGTTTTCGTGCTTTTAGACTGTAAAACTTTTAGGCTGACTGAACTACCTTTATGCTATTAATAAAATTATAAATTTCATTATTATTCAGTTAAAAGCAATTTGCATGTACATTAAATTGAGTGTGGAAGTTTATATAGATATTTATAATTCTTATTGGCTTGTAAATAACTATATTAAGTATTTTTTTCCTCGAACTTGGGAACCTAGTATTTAGACACTCCGTACCCAATAAGACACATCTGCTCCCCACTTTCCGCCGAAATATGGAAGCATTGCGTTATCAAGACGAGGAAATAAAAATATGTAATATTATATTTCCTCGAATGGGAATTGAACCCACAACCTCTAGTGTTTACAGAAAGCTGCGACAGTATTTCATCCCGGTCCGTGAGCACATGGAAAATTGCGAGATTATGATTTAACGATAGAATTATTTAGGAGGACAAACAGTGTTTGACTATAAATGTTTCAATGCCTCTGGAAATTTCTGAATTTTTACGAATAATCCGCAGTCGTGGCGCAGTGGCGCAAGCTTGTGACTGTAAGCGCGACGGTTGTGGATTCGATGTCCACTCGATGGAATGAATTATCATTTATTAATATTTTTATTTACCAAATACCAAGGCAAAAAAGTTGGCCTTAAATTTCGCCAACACAGACAATGTCTTGAAAATTAAGTCTTTTTTCCTAAAAAGCTTAAAAGTTACGGAACCCAAAAATATACAGGAAGCGTCAGCGCTTCTTTTACGGGAACAGCATATAGGGTAAAATATTTTAAACCTATACCTAAAACAAAAATCAAGATGTCTCAACTAGTTTAGATGTTGGATTTTTTTTTCATTTCAAGATGTTTATCCATACCTACATTTCGTGTGACGCAGTTATGCATAGATACCAATATATAAACATACTACTACAAAAAAACTACTAAAGGTTATAAAACTTTGAACTTTGCTGCCAATACCTAAGACTCGATTTCGGAATGAGGCATATGGCACGGTTTCTAAGTTCTTGACAAATGGCGTTTTATTTTACAACAATAATTTTATTATTTATTTTGTTTAAAAATAACACTTTTTAATTTTTAGTTTTGTTTATTGTATTAGGCTTTTATAGAGTAGTTAAAACTGTGGTTCCATTTAAAGTGGTGCTGACAAAAACACTCTGTATATTTACCGGTTATACATAAAAAATGGAACTGATAAAAATGTGAAGGATGATGCCATCGATCAAATTGGATCGAATGAAGCTTATGTCACAGTGTTCGTTAATATTTCTTTAAGCTATAATATGAGACTGTATTTTTTTTAATAGAATATATTATAACGATATATGTTATATTTTTTTTTACATTGATTGAAAGATTTTTATTATTATTTTACAAAACAAATCTGATATATATATATCTATTTCTTATTTCAATAAATAATATTAAGAAAGCCAGGCCATTACGACAAGCAAGCGCGACAGGTTGTGGGTCTCACTCGAGGCAATAAAATACTTATATTTTTATTTTCTCGTTTTTTTTTCTGGTAACGAGATCAAGTTCCCTGTGCATATATTAGTTTTGTCCAAAAAAACAATCATATTTAACAAATATTGTTGTTAAACAACAATATCGATAGAATGTTTTACCTTTAACGTTGAATTATGAATATCTCATTATTTTCTGTCTGTGAAATACCAGTGATATCTATATAGATTTATATATTTTTTTCGAGGCCAGTCGTGGCGTAGTGGCACAGGGTGTGACTGTAAAACCGACTGGTTCTGGGTTCGATCCCCACTCGAGGAGATGAAATATTTACCTTTTTTTTTTTTTATGGAAAAGACAAGGCAAACGAGCGTTCGGGTCACCTGATGGTAAGTGATCACCGCCGCCCACGACCCCGCGCAACACCAGAGGAGCTACAGGTGCGTTGCCTGCCTTTAAGGTGGGTTAGGCACCGGATCCCGGCATTACCTGATGCGAAACGCAGTGACTTAAAGCCACTACTTCACGCCGGTTTCAAATGCCGGGGGTGGTAATGATCCGGTCGAGTCTGCCCATGCGTGTTGAAATTGCTGGTGACGTGACTCTACCACACGTACTTTAGTCGCCTCTTACGACACCACCTGTACCAGGATGATCCTATTCTAGGCCGGGATCACACGGCACAGACTTAAATTACTTAAATTTATATTTCCATTTCTTCGCTCTGGTGTCGAGGCAAAGCGCGGCGTTGAGTTCTGCCACTCAACACGCAATGCCTCCAAAATTCGGAAGAAAGTGGAGAACGGAATGTCTTCACACTAGGTTCCCTCTGCCTACCCTGTTGTGTGCGGGATACAGCGTGAAGCTAATTTAATTTAATTATTATGTAAATAATAAATAAAAATTATTTGAGGCCTGACTTGACGCAGAGTCACAAGTTGACTGTAAACACGACAGGTGGTGGCGCGACTCGAGGAAACAAAATATTTAATATTTTCAATTCTTCGCTTTGGTGTCGAAGCAAAGTGCGGCGTTCAGTTCCGCCACTCAACATGCAATCCCTCCAGAATTCAGCAGAATTTTTTAACATTAGGCTCCCTTTGTATACAGCGTAAAGCTAAAAAAAATTAAATACAACAAATAAGGTTAAACTATATTTATTCAATAATTATTTATGAAGCTTAATATAATTTTCATAAATTAAGCTCGCAGTGGATGTTATCACAAACTTAACCTACTTATAAACATAATTTTCTTTACGTGCCGCAATCAGCTAATGTTTTACTGCAGTTTAAAAGAAAAATAAATAAAAAGAGCTAGAATTATAATGTTGTATTATCACTTAAAGAACTTATATGTGTGCACAAAACTTTGAACAAGAGACAAGTAATAAATGCAACTACGAAAATTCTAAAGGAAATACCTATAGGTAGATGCAGTTCACGAGGTTTCAGATGAGTTTTTAATGTGTTTTAATGACAAAGTTTATTATCTTAGAATTATCTTAGAAATCAATAAATAAAAGTTCACAATGAAAATGTATTTAATTTTAAAACACCGGATATTGCATGTGTCGTTTGAGTTAATAATGAATCGAGGTGTAGGCCGGTTTTTAGAAACAGTACAAACCGGAGGCCAAGCAAGTGACGTTACACTTACACTATATATGAACACTCAACAAATCCAAAGCGCAGTTTAGACCTCATGGTACTCCAGTTTCTTTTAATTGGCACATAAATTATAATCTCTGTAGGGAGATTATTTACAAATTTCGGAAATTTCAAAATGTTAAAGTATTTAATAAAAAGTATTCTCTCTTGCCAGACGATAATTCTTAGTAATTATCTTTGGATAGCGGAAATTTGTAACAATCTCCCTACAGAGATGCTAACAACATAAATAAGTTGTAACAAGCGTATAAAAATTTCGACGTAGCTTGGATAGAACGTATGGCTTAGTGGTCAGAGCGCCTGGTCGGTTTCCAGCAGGCGCGGGTTCGAGTCCCGCTACGTTCAAATTTTTATACGTTTTCTAAATGAGTATTTTTCTTTCCTAAGTGTGGACTAACACTTTAAAAATGTTTAAAAATTTAATAAATAGCATTCTCTCTTGCCAGACGATAATTCTTAGTAATTATCTTTTAGTAGCGGAAATTTGTAAAAACTCCCTACAGAGATGCTAACAACATAAATAAGTTGTAACAAGCGTATAAAAATTTCGACGTCGCTTGATGAGAACGTATGGCTTAGTAGTCAGAGCGCCTGGTCAGTTTCCATGAGGCGCGGGTTCGAGTCCCGCTACGTTCAAATTTTTATACGTTTTCTAAATAAGTATTTTTCTTTCCTCAGTGTGGAATAACACTTTAAAAATGTTAAAAGTACTTAATTTCCATTGAATGAACCTCATAAAAATTGCGAATGTTGCTGAGAAACATTAGAAATAAGTTTTGCATCTCTGTGATTTTTAAGAATGTTAAATGTTAGCTTAGAAACTTTTTACTCTCTAACCTGATCGACATCTAATGGATATTAATTTTACATTTCTTTCTTTGCACATATTTTATAATGTATGTATGACTAAGAGGTTTTTTCTCGATAGTGGGGACATTTCAGTTAATATTCAGGAATACAGTGTCTTCGCTATTATCACACTCAAGGCAATTCATATTAAAAGCACCCCTTAAACGCTAATCATAAAGAGGTTTATTATTGTGAGTGAGGCAAAAAACAAAGAAAATCTATTCTTCCAGCCTAGGCTGAAATTTCTTTTTCATCTGATTTCCATAACTTAACAATCGTAATATGCATATCAATCGCATAGCAATCGTAATATAATATCACCTTTTTTACTGAAACAAATCAGTGAAGTTAGCTGGACTTTTTTATTTGTTTTTTATATGTTTATGAGACAATTTAGATGAGGAGTGAAAGAACGAAAATATGAGTATAAGACACATTTTAGCCTTTTGAGGACATCCTTATAAACTATAAATACGTATATAATTACTATTTTGTATGTATATTTGTTGTGCTCATAACATTTTGTTTTTATTTTTCGGAACATTTCTTCTTGTTATTTTCGAAGAACTTGTCTGAATACGAGTATATAGCCAGATCCATAGTTGATTGTGGTGTTCAGGTTAAATTGTTTCTGAATCCATATATTTTAAATGGCGGTGTAGAATAGACTAAGAAATGAATCACTTTGTTTTATTTAGACTTATTGCGTGTTTATCTCTATTTAATTTTTAAATAAAAGGGATAGGACGTTATAAATAAAAGATGATATTAACAAAACAAACAATACAAAAGACGTTTCGACAATAATAATTATTAAAAATATATACAAACGCACTTCGCATAAAGGCTTTCAAAATCCTGTAAGGGCTTCATTACTTGGAAAAAACGATAAATCCAACATAGTTTCAGACTTTGGTCGTTCCGCATGACATAAAAATATGTTGCGATCCACAGTATGAGAAATACTAAAAGGAAAATATACAACAAATATTTCTCAGACACCAACACTATAAGTAGCATACTATGAATGATCGGATGCTTTTTTTATTACATTAGCTAAGAATTTATGGTTATTTCAAGGAAATGGCCACGATCAATACACGTCTTTCCGCACTTTGACAAAGTTTTCATTGTGATTTATTTATATTCTTATAATAATATTGGTAAAGTCTAGTAACAGGCAATTATAGTCGAAAGTTTTCTTATACTTTTATATTATAAATTCTTTACTGAAACTGCTTATAGGTTCCTACCTCTACCTCTGTACTGTTATAGTTGTAGAATAATTTATCTTAGTTTGAACTTTGTAAGCACAATTTATGAATAGCGGTTTGTATAACAGATTTAAAGTAATTTGTATTAAAGTAGAGTATATTTAAGTTTCTACGAGAAACATTATTAATTGATGGACATAATTGAAATCTCAATTTCGAAATGGTTCTTCAGTAAATAATTACTAATTATTACCTGTATATGGCCAAATCTATAAGCTTTCAAGTATCGTGTTGAAATAAGTATAACTAAAATAATGATTAAAATTGTTTTAATAATATTTTTTTAACTTCGCGGTGTATTCCGCACATAGCAGAGTAGGCGTAGGGAATCAAGATATATGTGTGCTATATGACGAAATATATAGCCGTAATATGTTTAACGAGACATATAGAGACACGAAAAAAGTATCGATACTTTGTGGTATCGAGTACATTGCCTTTCGATACTGATACTTTTGTACTCGATACTTTATATTCAATACTTGTGATACTTTCGGCTCATACTAATGATAGCAACATCTCACTTACATGCGCTCTGCCTTTGAAATCCTTTGTATGCGAGGATGGTAAATCGTAATTAGGAAATATTTTTAAAATTCTAAATGATCGTCTAATTAGTATTTGATAAGAATTATAATAGTAATGAGTATTTCAATTAGTTACACTACTACTAAATACTCTGAAAAAAAACCCGGAACCGCCTATTACCAAAACGCCTCGAAAAACTTTTATTATTAAGCGATTGTAAGGAGGACTTACATTGACCTATGCGCATTATTCCCTAAGAAAAGCACTCGATACTTCAAAGCATCGATACTTTTGGTGCCCCTTCTTTTATTAGTAAGTGTCTTACAATTTTAAATTTGTTATTTTTTCACAAAAGCGTGTTTTTTTACTGTTTTATTTATATTCTGTTCTACTGAAACTACTCATGTAATGTCAACGTCAGTGACGTAATGACGTTACTTAATGATGGGCATTGACGTGTTAACGTATACGGTTATTAGGCTCTAACAAAAGTACATACTCGATACTTCGAAGTACCAATACTTTTGTGTCGATACTTTTATGAGTACTATACTTTTTTTTGGATACCGTGTCCCTATGCACATACCAAATTTACACGACTGGGCATCGTATCCACATCCTTCTCGTTCAGTTCACCTGTTTCATTGTAATACAACAAAACTACATGAACTAAACATTACAAAATGTTAACGTATTTTAAGTATTTTATTTTAAAATTTGTCCAACAAGTTTCTCTTGTTAGCTTTCCGTCTTTAATTAGCTGCATTTTCTCAGAGTTGCTCATTAGAAGGCGGGAAACGTTGAAGAGCGACATTTAATCAGTTTTTTTTGCTGCTGTTTAAAATGCACAGCTTGATTTATAGTATTGTGATTTAAATATTAACATAATTCAGTTTTGTGATGATCATATGATGATATATCCATTTTTTGCTATTAAATTAATAGCAAAAAATTTACATATCATCGTATAGTGTACAAGATATATGTGTGCTATATGACGAAATATATAGCCGTAATATGTTTAACGAGACATATAGAGACACGAAAAAAGTATCGATACTTTGTGGTATCGAGTACATTGCCTTTCGATACTGATACTTTTGTACTCGATACTTTATATTCAATACTTGTGATACTTTCGGCTCATACTAATGATAGCAACATCTCACTTACATGCGCTCTGCCTTTTTTTTTTGCGGGTAGACACGAAAGTGCATACACGTCTTTTTAATCAGCAGTAAAAATTTTTAAAATAAATTAGATTAATAATTGAATATATGTGTTAAATTTTAAATACCGGTGCTTAAGTTGACTATAACTAATTTTCCCACACAATTTACACTAATTGACTGAATTATGGATACACCTGTGGA
>DWLH01001174.1:0-14040 GCA_018249795.1 Heliconius telesiphe telesiphe
AATTGTACGCAAAAACTTCAGCCAACATCGGCATTACGTGTGGAGCAAATCTCCAATTGGCCTCCTGAATATTGTACAATATTGTATTAGTTATCGTTATTTCTTTATTTTTTTTCAGCTTGATACTCCATCTACCCATTGGTAGATGGGGTAAAGTATCAAGTACACTAGGTTCTATCTGCCTATTCCTATAGGCAGATAGAACCTAGTGTTAAGACACTCCGTACTTCGTTTTCCGTCCGATTTCGAGATATTAGATTTTGAGAAGCGGTACTCTGAGTAATAGAGCGCTGTTATGAAAATAAACAGGTTAACGCGAAGCTGCTTATTTTGTTTTCTATAGGAAATGAAAATAAATAACTACATATAATAATTTCTTCGAGTGACATTCAAAGCCGGAATCTCTTTAGATCTTCTTAAATATTTTTTTTATAACATAAATTTACCACTTATATAAAAATGGCAAAAAATAATGTTTGTTACATAGGCCTCTATGTAAATGCCCTTAAATGTTTATTTATTTATTTTCTGTTTTTAGTATAACTTAAAAAAAAATATTTCTATTGTCTCAACTAATAATCTTCATGAGATACAGCTTGGTGACAAACGAACAGAAAGACAGACGTTTCATCTTCCCACCCGTTTTACCCCTTGGGTTTGAAACTGTAAAAATTAAATAAATACAATATTTTATAATAGAGACACTCGCCTTTATGCCGTCATTTGCAGGAGATACGTAAAATAAAAATTAATAAATAATTTAAGATTGTTTCCGTAAATAAAATTGTTGACTGATAATTTTAAACTTTTTTATTACATCAAACAACTATGTACAATTAAAAACAAGTTACATGTTCCTCAAAATACTTAATCAGTAAGAAGAAAGAGACTCATTAATAAGATGTATTTGAAAATCAAAATAAACACTTTTATTTCTTATATGGCAAAGTTTCCAAAATTTTAAAAACGTCGTCAACAAAAATGAAGTGGGATGAACTTGTTTGTATTCATATTCAGAAAAAACATGATTTATTAAGTTTCTTCAACATCCCTTTTAATAGAAATTGCCAAAAAAAAAACTTCTCTACCTAAAGAAAAAGTTATGAATATAAATCTAAAGTTAATAAATGGGTATTGTAAATATAATCTACACGTTCCTCTCCACGGCTTCTGCCCTAAATTTTGATTACTTGGAAAGAAAATCAAACCTTTTTTTATTTATTTCTATTTAATATTTATAAATAGTTGGAAAGGAAGAGAAGGAATATATTTATATTCCTATATACTTACGTTCTTTTTCAGCTTAATGCTGTATCAGGTAGAGGGAACCAGAAAAACTTGCTTCACTCCGTTCCCAATTTTCCGCCGAATTCTTGAGACATTGCGCGTTGAGTCGATCTCAATGCCCCGCTTTACCTCAGTATTAGAATGAGGAAATAAAAATATAAAATATTTCATTACCCCAAATACGAATCGAACCCACAACCGTCGCGCTTACAGTTGCATGCTTGTTTTCTATCCAACAAGAACCACTCGTTTTGTATAAGTGACTTTTATTAACACCGAGCAAAGCAAGTTTTATTTGACACCATTTCAGAAATATAACAAAACAAGAATGTACTAAAACAAGAACCTACTTTGACCTCTTCTTAAAAACCACAAACTGCTGATACAGAATACACTTTTGTTCTATAATTGGATATCCATATATGATCTATTTTCTCTTTAACGTTAGCGTGAATATATCTTTGTCTGTCTGTAAATGGATATTAGATTCCAGAACACGCCTAACTACCTGCCTAACTAAGCACCGCCTAGCCTTTGAGCTTCAAATTTACTTGCAAAATGCATTGGAACATCGTAAAATCTATGATAAAATATTATAATTATATTTTAATAATGTCATATAATTAATTTTGTAACTAAAAATATTTTAATATATAGTGATAATTTTTATTTTTATTTAAAAATATTTTTCAGTTTGACACTGTATTCTACATACAACAGGGTAGCGCAAATCTAAGACACACCGTTTCCCCCTTTTTGATGAACTTTCGAAACATTACGATTTGAGCTGTTATATCAGCTTCACGCTGTATCCCGCACACAGCAGGGTAGGCAGAGGGAACCTAGTGTAAAGACACTCCGTTCCCCACTTTCTGCCGAATTCTGGAGGCATTGCGTGTTGAGTGGCATAACTCAACGCCGCGCTTTGCCTCGACACCAGAGCGAAGAAATGGAAATATAAAGGAGACTGAAACTTTTGGGCCAAAACGTAAAGATTTTTTTTTAATTTTTAGAATAGCAAATAATAAATTAATTGGCAATCTGGAAGTAGAGAAAAATGAAAAAAAATAATTTTAGATCTTTAATCGATTAAAATGAATCATATTTTAAATGAGAGTTGTGACAGCTGATTGACAATGACACCTTGTCTAATGATTTTTTGCACTTTTTGCTTCTCTCATTACGTTCGTGTCGATGCGTTTTGAGTGCTTTCCCGTTTGTTTGATATTTTCAATGACTACTACTTTGTTTTTCACGGATTTTGACTCTACCTACTCTACGAGTACTAGAGTATGACCCTCGCTTCCCCACTGGACTCCGAAATCTTTTGGATCTTACGACCACCACGCTATGGATATGAATCGCTGTGTGTATTGTGGGATAGCCAATGGACACTGCAATACCCTAGTCCGACGACCTTTAGACGATGAAAACCACAACCACCTGGTTACTTAGAGGTGTGATATAATCCCGACATATAAGCAGGAAAAAATATTTCTGGTACATTTTAGTTGACAGCTCTCGTAGTGGAAGGGAAGCTATTGCTATGAAGTACTGCAATTGTATTGTAGGAAGACGAATGGTGGGATGCTGTGCTCATGTTATGAGTATTATATGGTACCTTAGTTGGGCTAGGTACCAAAATAATTCAGTTCCCCCTGCACACTTCTTAGATGACATTTTAATAATAATAGGAGAAGAATAAAATATTCATTAAAATTTGTTTTATTTATAAATAATAAACATTAATGCTTAAACAACTTACTGAGTTGTTTCTCACATATTTTATAGAAGTTGATGTTCAAGAAATTGTGCTGCGAACTTAACCTCACTTTTATCAAATCTCTAATAACTCAGCTCTCAGATTGCCAAAATTTATTTAATTTTCAGGGACGAAATGATATATCTAAATCTATCAAATCATACCATTTTCATCTCTTTACATTCTGGGCCCAAAAATGTATAGAATAGTTTCAGTCTCCTTTAAGTAAATATTTCATCTCCTCGAGTGGGGATCGAACCCACAACCAGTCGGTTTTACAGTCACACTTCGTGCCGCTGCGCCACGACTAGCCTCAACTTTGAGCAGTGGTACTCAAATTGACGCTTTACCATATTATCAGGGCAATGTAATTAAAATAGCTTACTCTCCCAAGTCGTAATCGAATCCACAACCGTCACGCTAACATTAAATGCCATTGAATAACACGGTACGGTAACTAATAAAATATGTATTTTTGATATTAACTAAGAGAAAGTTTAATTTATTTCTTAGTTTAATAATGATCTTTTTTAATTTTTATACTCACATTGCTCATCAAAAGCAAAAAAAGGCATAAACATATTGCCGCATTGCATAAAGGCACAAACGCTAGCCACTTGTACATACAGTTTAACGTGTTCATATATCTGTAATACAAAAAGATGATCATCTTTTTTTCATGTTTTATCTTCAGATGAAGCTATTAATAAGTCATTCAGTTCTTCGTTTGTATCATATCCACAAAATAGGTAATAAAAACAATAGAACAAAAATATAAATCTTGTCTCGATTGGAAATCGATATCTCAACTACTTTTTAACTATATAACGATAAGTTACATATTTTGTAAGCCGGTAAGAAATATATAAAAAACAAAACAAAATTAATTTAAATTATACTCACTCGACAAGTTTTATATGGGTTTTATAAAAATAATACAAGCTGTTATTCAGGCGTTTTGAATACGAAACTTTGCTTTCACCTTCTACTGTGTCCAGCACTAGTATTCTTGTCATACAATCACAAGCAATGCACAGAAAGTAAATTAAAAGCACAAACCACATATCCAAAATAATTGTAGTAGACATTTCGAATAGGAATATTGAATGGAGAAACCAAGCTATTTCGTAATACGGCGTTGTCATTGGCATAAGGGTGGCAGTCGATCTAGAGAGCAAACCCCATTTACCGTTTAAATAGCTCCAAAGAGTGGTCAACTCGTATATAGAGGCAGGGACAATAACTATCATATATAGTATATAAACAATTTTACTAACACTTTTGAATACATTCTCAATTTTAACAATTGGATCTAAATTAATAATTTCTATCAATGTAGTCTTGACTGTAATATAAAGCTTTCTGAATGAATGTCGATTTTGTATGAATATTATCATTTTTAAAGGAAAAATGGCTATCATAATAAGAGTATAGTACGCCTCAGCTAGCAGATCCGTATCAGTGGTCGTTTCCAAACATTTCAAAGTACCAAAAAATACATATATGAAAAGAATTAAAATCAAAAATTGATGCATGAAATATTTTTTCCAAACCCATTCGGGATCGAGAACTTGCTGACCGAAAATTCGTTGCAAAATAAGAGCAACGGTAGTAATTCTGTCGACTTCCGTTCTATGTCCGACAGTTTTTGAGTATTTTTCAATTAGTGAGCCAAAAAAATTGGACATTTTTCAGCACGTTTGGTTCCAACGAACTATGGATATCGTGTGATCGAAAATGATATCTTTAAGTACTGTTCGTTATAAAAGTGGCTTTATTTATGATTATTTTAACACATTTTTGTTTTCGTTGCTTTAAAAACGAAATGATTGATTTTATATTAAGGTCGATCCTTTTAAATAACATGAAATAAGAAAAGAATAAAATAAATAAATCAGCTTCACGCTGTATCCTGCACACAGCAGGGTAGGCAGAGGGAACCTAGTGTTAAAACATACCGTTCCCCACTTTCTGCCGAATTTTGGAGGCATTGCGTGTTGAGTGGCAGAACTCAACGCCGCGCTTTGCCTCGACACCAGAGCGAAGAAATGGAAATATACATTTAAGTAAACATTTCATCTCCTCGAGTGGGGATCGAACCCACAACTTGATTTTACAGTCACACTTCGTGCCGCTGCGCCACGACTGGCCTCAATAAGAAAAGGCTTTTTTTTATTTTTATAATTATAGGTTCACATACTATATTTTATTATGTTTTTTTATAATTATAAAATAGTAAATATTATGTTTTTAAGTTTATTGTACCTTAGAACAACAGAAATATATTGTAATTAATGTGAAAAACGGAATTTTATAACCATTTACTATATAATTACAACACAAATAAATCAATATATCACAAAATAAGTCAGCTCTTTGGCATTAGGAAGCTAATTATCATCTAATATGAATATTCTGGCCAGTCATGGCGCAGGGGCACCAGCGTGTGACTGTAAATGCGACAGATTTGTGCCATGTGATCCCGATCTAGAATAGGATCATCCTGGTACTGGTGGTATCGTAAAAGGCGACTAAAGTATGTGTGGTAGAGTCACGTCGCCAGCAATGGCAACAGCATGGGCAGACTCGACCGGATCATTACCACCCCCGGCATTTAAAACCGGAGTTAAGTAGTGGCTGCGTTTCGCATCAGGTAATGCCGGGCTCCGGCGCCCAACCCACCTTAAAGACCGGCAACGCACCTGTAGCTCCTCTGGTGTTGCACGGAGTCGTGGGCGGCGGTAGTCACTTACCATCAGGTGACCCGAATGCTCGTTTGCATTTTCCATAAAAAAAGATTATGGGTTCGATCGTGTTATTTGTACCGGTGTCCGTTAATAGATTTAAATGGTACGCATTTACTAATTTTCAATGGATCTTGTTTAATAATTCAAATTTAATAATAAATTTAGTTGGATTTTGATTTTGTTATTGAATGTAACTTAATGTTACGACATATTATTTTATTTCTAATTTTAAATTTTTGAACACGCTCGCATTTGACTTATACGTGTCATTTATACGGACGTACAATAGTATAATATCATCGAGTTGATCTAAGATTCCATCAAACATCGAGATACTGTGTGTTGGGTGGTGAACCTCAACGCCGCACTTCTCTACCGGAGTGGAGAAGTAAAAGATATAAGAAATTAGCGACATATTTACGAGTAGATATAGGAAATAGTTAGATTTCTTGGTAAAAAGGTGATTTTTCTCCTTTCTATATTCAGACCTTCAAATTGAATTTACTTTAAACGACTTCAGAATTATAATTTTTTTTTTAAATATTTTTAACAAAATCAAGTACCTTTTACTTTATGTAAAATTATTTTTTCGTTGTTTGAAGTCCGTTTTTTTTTGTTATAAATTAATTTATTTTACAATTTTCTATGACGAGTAGACCTTAAAAGTATACTTCTCAAACGAGTAGGTAGTGGTTGTCCTCTGTAAAACTTTAGTCCTAATTAGGTATTACTCTTTTGCAAACTAACATTTTGGCATATTGACAAGAACATACATAAAAATATTCGAGTGAATCGGAACCTCTCCGTTTTTTGAAGTCGGTTAAAAATGATAACATCCTTTTAACAATGTTTTCCTTGTAATTATAATTTGTTCAATTTCAACCGGTTCCCATAATCAGAACCTAACCAAACTTTCACCAAACTATCCTTGAAGTGTAACCTTTCCAAAATCATCGGGATGGGTAGGCGTGATATTGAATTATTCGTCCATTTGCCGAGCACATACCTAATGCAAATTTAAGATTTATATGATTTTCTCACAGATGTCATTGTCAGAAATGGACCAAAATAAAATGAGACGACACCGGAAGCACTAGCTTTCAAATTAAAAAAAATAACTCCGGTTCACCTAGTGAAAAGTTGTGAAGTAAGAAACATAAAAAAATACAGTCGAATTGATTGCCTTCTTTTCTTACAGATCATATTATAATATAAACTATTTTTCGACAAAGACAACCAAATTGCTTTGGACTTTATTTAGGCTAAAGTACTCGTATACGAGTATTTACGCCCGCATAGTTTTTTGTACGTTACCAAAAGTGAAAGCATGTTTTCAACTGAATAAATATTTCAGTTTTTCTGAACTAATCTCGAAAGCAACTGAACCAGATTTGACTAACTATTTGGAATATATTCAAGATTTATTAGCTCATATACTTTGTAGTCTTCGAGTATGTAAATGTTCAAAAAAAACAAATAATAAATAAATAGGATTTACAATTTTGTTCATGAACAAAATGTAGATATTAATTTCTATTCAAATTATGAAGTTTTATGACAAAAAATATATCTATATATTTAAACATAAAATAATAGATTAGTAAAAATATTAATAAAAACTAAAAAAATCTATACTACACCACTGTACTTGATATAACACATTAGTTATTATCCAATTAACAAATTAATCTTTTGCCGCCTTCGTTTCTTATATTCACTCCATAATTTTGAAACGATCCACTGCTATCTTCCGATATTAATTATGTAACACCTTAACTTCGTAGTTTAGTATTTTTAAGTCACCCCTTTGCCCTAAAACAATCAAATATAGCCCTAAAACTGTACGGAATAGGGTTAAAAATGTAACTTTAAGGTCAAAAGTTACAATCTTTTAGTATGAGAGTGGCAAAAATCGAAATCCATTTCTCTAATTGCCCGTTTGCTACAAAATGGCACAATAATAATTCATTGGCAATAAAATAGTCATTTAGAAATATGAGTTACGCCGTGGCTGGCGTAGCGGTGGCGGGATCCTTCAAATTGATTTTCTAAATGACTTTCGATCGACAGCGTTATTTTTTTTTTGAGCCTTTTTTTATGTTAATTAATATTTTTTTGATTGCAAGACGCGGTCACGAGTTTAGATCGTTATAATATATTTGTATAGGTTAACTTGTGAAGTAGTTTGTTTGTATTCGTTATTATAAATAGATTTTAATTTATATTATTACTAGTCGTCGCCCTCAAATTTATTTGCGTGGGCTTTAAAAGGTGGAATCGAAAATGACAAATCCTTTCCTAGTATTAGCACTTCGACTCTCTCTAACCTACTTACATGCCAAAACTTTAACTATTTATTCACAATGGTTTCGTCGGTACTTTGCCTCAAATTTATTTGCGTGGGCTTTAAAAGGTGGAATCGAAAATGACAAATCCTTTCCTAGTATTAGCACTTCGACTCTCTCTAACCTACTTACATGCCAAAACTTTAACTATTTATTCACAATGGTTTCGTCGGTACTTTGCCTATCATTCACTTAGTAATAGAATATTTTTAATTGTATGATTTCTATATTAATTCATATAAAAAAAATGCTTTTATTTGCCAAGCTAAATCAATGTAGGTATTTAAAAGATAGAAAAATAATTTTAAATTAGATTCTCCATTAGCTCTTTTACTTATTGTACCAATATTAGGATGATAGATAAAAGAGTTTGTTTGTTACGCTTTCACGCCAAAACTATTTAACAGATTATCATGAAACTTTAAACATACATTTTTAGAGATATTATGAAGAATATAGGATAATTTTTCTAAAAAAATATAGCTTTTAAATAACATAAAAGTAAATTTAACCGAACTGTAACAGTATGTACCTTGGTATAAGTTAAAAATAAATAAATAAAATAAAATATGCATGGCAATACACATAAATAACATAGTTAATTATGAATAATACTAACTATATATTTTTAATACCATATTAATCGAGACGAGTTCGTGTATTGTCGTTCCGAGTGTCGCAACCGTCGTTCCTTCTATATAGGTGGTGGTGACGGTTGGAAGGCAGCGGTCGAGTCGAACTCTTAAGTACTACGGTACTAATAAATATGATGCACATAAAGACTCGTACCAAATGTATAATAAATATAATATAATAATTCGAAGCCTATGATGACACGATCTTTTAGGATCGAATTTCTTATAAGTAAAATATGTGTAGGGGCGACACATTGAGTTTGCAGAAGGAGTTACGAACATAAGTACAGTATTGTTATACTGTTAAATGTCCATAATAAAGTGGTCATTTGAAATGAATGCTGTTTATATCGTGTTCAATTTCGTCTCGCGGGTCGCTCATGGTACGTGAGCGATGCTTGTATGGAGTTGGACATAGATGTAATGGTTTATACTGTAATTTTACGTGTCGACTAGTGTATGATGAATTGACGATTTATGGTACTATATAACAGTGAAGTGGCATTGCGCGTATTCGTTGACACTTTTTTTATCATAGAAAGCTAGCCCCAAGGCTTACACTGTATTCTCTACGTGCGACTAGTGTAGGATGAACGTAGGCTCATACTATTGATTACCAGTGCTGCGGTAGTGTACCACGTATCGTTCGACACTTTGTTTATCGTAGAGAGCCCAAAATGACAGATATCGAGATTTGGTGGGCTTGCTGATAACAGATATCGGTCATACAATTCAGCGTTACTTCGTATTATCGAAGCTAATACTTTTAGCTAAGTATACTAAAGTAACGTGGGCCTATTATGTAATGTTCGGTTCAATCTTTCGGTGCGCTTACAAAGTTTAAGCGATGCTTATATGAAGTTGGATATTTATATATAACGGCTTCTACAGTAGTTCTATACTCGTTATAGGATAAATAGGTGTGTGATGCTATTTTATGTCCTGGAGCTCTGGTGTATGTAGTAGTGTCCGCCCGTCGCATACGGGTGTGTGGTGCTATTTTATGTCCTGGAACTCTGGTGTATGTAGTAGTGCCCGCCTGCGGGTGCCTAACAACTTGTTTTAATATAGAATACAAACGAGACAGCAGCGGGGTGTGTGCCGTGCGTTTATTCAACATGGCCTTTCGGTAGAGCGTTCGATGCTATGACTTATATTGATCTTACAAATCAATGAACATTACGAATCACCATTCTAATACTATCCTAATATAAACAAGCGTAACAAGTACCTTCAGAAAGATCATACACAAGTGTCTCGGAGGGTTCAACGATGACTGTAAAGGTGCGGTCTGGTCGGAATTCATGGTGTAGGGGCGTGGCGGTGCCCGTACTCTTTCTTCCTTTTATTATAACTAGTTCGCAGTTATAGTGGAGAGGAAGATAGGACGAGCTCTTGGCTTTTCCTCGAAAGAGCTTCGAGTTATGACAATGTTATATTGTCGAGTTTCAGTTATTTGAATAAACTTCTGAAGGCAAATATTTTATTAAAGCGATACCTTCTAATGGCATAAATAAAATTCTTAATACTGTTACCTCTAAATCTCTTAAAGATTTTGGGTTCTTCACGATCACGACTATAAACGGTTCTTACCACTAGACACATCACGACCCAAGGCATTATTTATTAAATAATATTTTTAAAGGTGTTTGTGATATCAGTTAAAGAACGAAGCCGCGCTTGAGTCTCTAGTGATATTATATGTGAAATTTCATTAAGTTGGAGGTTATTCAACTTTAACCTTAAAAAAATACTGTGCGAATTGAGATTACACTTTATAGCTTTTACATCAGGATAACACAGACTACAGCGTTTACTAAGATTTTGCTTAATTTGGCTAAAGCAATAAGCTTAAGCGGGCGAAGCCGCGTATAGCTATAATATATAATTATTTATCCATAATTCATATATTTTATTAAACACGTTACAATAAATAACTTATATTTTTATACTGTCTAGACATATAAAAACGCAGTAAATGCGCGTCTTTATTGAAATTGATTCTATAGTATGATTGATAGTATGCATTAAGATGATTATTCAAGTTCTGTCAGGTTGTTTGCTCAATATGTGTTTGTGAATATAAAATATTAGCGTGATAAAATCTTAATATGGTACGTACGTGAGAAAATTTACAAATGTAAATATATTATTTATTTACATTTAAAAATGTTCTGCCAATGACAATATATTTTCATTTTAATTTAGAAAAAAAACTTTTTTGAAGACGTATAATATAATTTGAAAACATAAATGTCAAACGTATTTGAATCCATGCCTCTTGAAAACCGTCCAAGCGCTCTGACCAACTAAGTACTATGTTCTCATCGAGCCACGTCGAAATTCTAATATGCTTGTTACAATTTATTTATGTTTTCTAAAAAGTATTTTTCTTTCCTTAGTGTGGAATAACACCTTAAAAATGTGTACAATATAAAAAAGAACTTTATTTTAATGCTGTACAAATTATTATGTGTTATTTCTAATATAACTGTAAAATTTCTTGGAACCTATAAATAAATTAATAATAGAGAACCAATTGAGTGGTAAAATACGCGTTGCCATGGCAACGTCTGTCAATTTATACTAAAGTGTATATTGTCAAACATATAATGTGTGTGCTATGTTTGTTTTATAAATTTAATGTATTATTTATGCATTTTCTCAAAATAAATATTTTGCATTCTGTTTTATTCTTTATATAAATAGTAGCCTAATTTAATTCTCCTTCGCCCGTACTATTTTCATGAAAAGGCGTACAAAATTTTTTTCAAATATTAATACATAGATTTTTTTTGGACTTAGAGTTTTTTGGGGCAGAGGTATCTGAATAAAAGCAGTTATGGTTTCGAATATCACTCTGACATCGCTAATTATAATAATAATAAATAAAAAAACTATTTAATATTTAATAAAAAAACATTATTTTCTCCTATCTTATTACCCAATGACACTGGCTTTCGTAAATAGTGAAAAATTAAATGCCTCATCACTAGATTAGTTATTTAATTTTTTAATTAGCTTCACGTTGTATCCTGCGCATATCACTATAGGCAGACGGAACCCGACAACAAAGTGTTTAGTATTTTCCACAAAATTCTCGAGACATCGTGTGTTGAGAGGCGGCACTGAACGCCGCATTTTGCCTCGTTACTTCATTACCATAAATATTAAATGTTTCATTTCGTCGAGTAGTAATCAAACTCACAACCTGCCGCGTTCACAGTCGCACGCTTGTGCGCCTGCACAATAGTTGGTTTAGCACGACTTATTTGAATTTGAGAAAATTAAGATATTTTTAAAATAATATTATAAGTAGGTATAATATATTTAGTCAAATCTGTATATCTTTTCGTAATGAGTGACTGACGGATAATTAACAGCCGGAAGGAAATACCGGCGTAGAACGCTGAAATTTGTCACGGTGTCACGGAAATACCTTGAAGCGACAAGCGGAGCATTAAGAAACGATTTCCCGAAATGAAAAAAAAGGAGATTTTATATTTTTTAATACACTACTTTACATTTTTTCATAATACGATGTATAGAATGAGCTATACCTATAGATATATTGATAGGAAGTCCCATAAAATGTGATCCCTTCATCCGAGGCAAAGTTTATAGCTGGCTATAATAACAAATTAAACTTTTCATAGCATATATAAACACCGGTCTACCATTTACAGAGGACTCGTTAAAGCAATTACGATGATTAAATTTTTTTTGCTCGTCAATTTTGTGAGCGTTTTCTATTATATTATGCTTGCGATAAATAAAAAACTAACAAATGTCAATATCACGTTATTAGTAGATATATTAAGCATACACTCAACACGCAATACCTCCTCAATTCGGGGGAAAGTGGGGAACGGAAGTGCCGTAATGGGAACGTAGTATCGTAACACTCAAAAGTTACAAATAAGGAGAAATCTGAAAATTTGTGGTTAAATCCTAAAAAATAATAGGCTTAAAAAGAAAATGAATGTATTTCTTTTCAATCCGAATCTGTAGTTCCTGAGATTAGCTTAGTTAACCAAACATATTCTTCAGCTTTAAAAGTCTAAAACGTTTGTATATAGATATTTATAAAACAACTTAACTTTATTTTTGCCTACTCAGCCTCTAAACTGAGTTTGTCCAGCAAAAAGTAATCTATCCTCGTATATATTTTATAAGGGACACTAAAACAAGTCCCTATAATCAAATAATGATTAATTAAATCGTAAACCGACTGACCGTCACGTTTTTATTGTAGCTTTTACATTATCACTGAAATATACTTTCTTTTATTATGATGAATAAATTAATGTGAGGACATTTAGGCACAGTTAAAATGTATTCCGTACAGAATACATTTATAGATATGGCTATGGTTATAGGTTCAATTCTATGTATATTATATTCGTAGTGCTCTCGTACGTTATTATTAATACAATTATTTGCATGTTGAGTGGCAGAACTCAACGCTGTTTAGTCTATCAAAACAAAGCGTCACGATGTATGCTGCACACAGCAGGATAGACAGAAGAAACCTTGTGTTAAAACACTCCGTTCCCCAATTTTCGTCGAATTCTGGAGGCATTACGTGTTGAGTGGCGAAATTCAACACTGTAAAGTGCTGTGTTGAATTTCGCCACTTGTCAACACAAGAGCGAAAAAATAAAAATATTTAAAATAAATCTTCTAACAAAACAGCGAAATGACAATAATATTTAGGCCATCGTAGCCCGGGGTGCAAATGTGCGATACGTAGACGCGAAGGTTGTAGGTTCATTTCCCACCCAGGGAATAAAATGTTTAATATTTTCATTTCCTCACTCTGATAACAAGACGAAGCGCGGCGTTGAGTTCCGCCATTCAACACACAATGCCTCGAGATTCAGCGAAAAGTAGACAACAAAAGTGTCTCAATGAGAGTGTTATAACACTAGGTTCCCATGTTCCCTCTGTTCACCCTACTATACTACTACTACAGCGTGAAGCTAAAAAATAATATAATATTTTCGTGCAATGTCCAGACATTGCTTTCTGGAAGGAGTGTCTTAACACTATGTACCCTTTATCTACCCTGCTGTACACAAGATACATCGTGAAACTAACAAAACTCTGCACACTACTCCAAATATCTCTTACTAAACTTGAAGTTCAACAAAATAAAATATAACATAACAAAATCATTGTAAAAATATCAACACTCAACGCCCACAACACGAATTCCACGAACAAACTATACAATAACAGAAAATTTTAAAGTCACAGCAACT
>DWLH01001175.1:0-14023 GCA_018249795.1 Heliconius telesiphe telesiphe
CCGCAAAGCCTTCAGAATTCGGCGGAAAGTGGAAAATGGAAGTTTCCTAATCGGAACGGAATGTCTTAAAATTAGGTTCTCAGGTTCCCCCTGCCTACTCGGCTGTAAGAGCTGGATACAGCGTGAATCTGAAAAAAATATAGAATTCTATCATTTATTTTACTCAAGATAGTCAATAACTTATAGTACAAATATATCCTACAGCAAAACATTTCTAAGCACAAACATCAAAGTACATTTGATATATATTTAATAGAATTTGAAATAGCATAAAAAGGGGTTCAAATTCACAGGTACAAGAAGTATTTTGTATGCATGTATCGGTGCGTGTTTGTACATATATATGTATGTAGTATATTACCGTTCGGGGCTCTGAGGTGCAGTTTGGGAATACCGCACCGACTGATACGCCGTAAAGTATGGGGCACGATGACTAGGGACGCAGCACGAGTGGGATCTATGTGAAGATATATTTCGGTAAATGTAGGTATACTAATATATTATGATGAATTAATTAGATAAATATTGTTTATATTGATATATTTACCGCGAAAGTTGTGTGAAACGGTTTTATAGAAAATGTTACATTTATCTTAGAAAAAAAAAACAGAAACATATAGTAATACTTTTGTAAATTATTGATATAATTGTTATTTTATTACAAACTTAATATATTAAAAATAACCACTTAAATATTTATGAAATAAAATATATAACACAATTTTAATTTAACTTAAACCAGATTTTTTTGCTATTCAGTAATTTTCATATATCTTCAGACGTATCTCATATTCATTCCATCCGCTGTGTCGGGCGGTCCAATAAAATATGTAGGCATCCTCGACGTGCCCGAGCTCTCTCCCTATCCTATAACAAGAAAGAATTTTTCTATGCATCCATTTCTACTTGTAAGAATATTTTAAAACTTTCTACTATCGTATAACATATTTGACTAGTTAGATCGACGTCCATTGATGTAGGTATAATAGAAACCATTTAAATCGAGAAATATTTAAATAATCATAAAAATAATATACATGTAGTACAGATAGGAAATGTATTGATCGGCAATTCAAACACGAAATATCATAACATTTATGTATTTATAAGATCAGTAATGTTATGTAGAAAGGTAGCTATTACAAAATTTATACTAATATTAGAGACTTTTAATAAAACTAGATAAATTCGTCTATTTTCTATATCTATAACAAATTTCTCATACAGTCCATCAAAATATTAATAAATTTCCTTTATCTATTAGTTGTTAATAGCTTCATAAAGTACCTAATGTCCGTAGTTGGTAGTAAGTGGACATATAGCATAGACAATTACTAAAGGCACAGCGTGAATATAAGGTTATTTATAACGTCTGGAATATGAAGTGGTGACCACATTCTCGATTAGGCTCACATCACCAATAAGTTTCAATTGATTTAGGGGCTACGAGCACTCTGTCTAGTGATATCATTATAATTTGTGACATTATTAACTAAGACGACGATAATGTATGTGGTTAATAATTATATACTTATATGTTAATTTAATGTGGTTGTTCTTGTATTTTTAATACTGTAGGTAGGTATTTATGTATGTAATTTAATGAAATAATATTTTAGCTGAGGCCAGTCGTGGCGCAGGGGCGGAAGCGTGCGTTGAGGGTTCGATTTCCACTTGAGGAAATAATGTGAATAACTTTTACATAATACAATAAGAACTTTGATTTTTGCCATTATGACACATTTTAAATGAAATGTTTATGATCATGGTCTACTGTAAAGTGTTCGAAACGTCGGGTATCTTAAAATGTCTAATAATGAACATACTTGCGCGATTAATCCTGTTAAATAGTTTTATTTAAAATTTTACATACATAATTTTATTTAAAATTGTACATATTATGTACTTCAAAAAAATATAAATCCTCTACGATACCTAATTTTAGGTATATTTTTACCTACCTACTTACCCATATTTTTATATACAATAAAAAATCTTTTGTAGGAATGTATAATGATTTTCTACAAATATACCTATAATATTTTGTATAAATGCAATTAACTCACCGGGCGGTCTCACAAACCATTATATAACTATTTTATTATATGCCATGTTGTAATAATAAAGTATTCTTTGCATATATATTGTAACCAAAATCTCGGATGTAAATTAAGCAATTTCAATTGAAAATTAAAAAAATAAACGTTCCACATAAAGAGTATCGACCGGAGATAATCCTTGCCATAAATAAAGATTCGGCAGATTTAAGATTCTCGGAAAATCGTGAGCAATTTGCGTCGGCACATTGAAAATAGGTACATGTGCTGTACAAAATATAGCTAATACCCATTACCGCCAGGCCAGTCGTGGCGCAGGGGCACAAAGTGTGACTGTAAGCGCGACTGGTTGTGGGTTTGATCCCCACTCGAGGAAATTAAGTATTTATTTAAATGTATATTTCCAATTCTTCGCCAAGGTGTCAAGGGGAAACCCGGCGTTCAGTTCCGTCGAAAAGTTCCTTCCGAAAGTTTGGAACGGAGTGTCTTAACACTAGGTTCCCTCTGTCTATCCTAATGTGTGCGGGAAACAGCGTGAAGCTGATTTCTTATAATAAGATTTAATTTTTAACCTATACCTAACGTCAGGTTTGATATTTCGTTTAATTGAATCCCCACTAACTCTGTACCGGAATGCTTGCGACACTAAAACGATGCTGTCTCATTAAGCGGGAGCGAGGGCTCGTTGCGGTAAGTTATTGTCGGGTGCAGCCGTAAAGTACACCATTTGATGGTTTACAAACATGGGCTACGGTACATCGAGTATATACCCACTCGTACCGACTCGCGTCGATATCGATTATTTAATACTAATCGACTCTACTGTTACGCTAACGATCCATTTTCGCGACTTATCGATACTGGGTAACTTAAAATATTCAATTACTTAATTCGGGCAGCTGTGTGTAAGGATAAAAGGCTTTTAAATGCTTTCTTGTTTTAACAGTGCCTGTAAATGTACTGTGCGGTCCTTTGAACATTTACAGTCTGATTTTTTTTAACTGAAATTTGAATCGTTGTGAGCAATATGACTTTTTAATAGTAAATTTGTATTTTACATTTTATTTTATCTAAAGTTATCCTCATAATAAATTATTACTTAGTTTTTATCAGCTAATTTTCATATAATTTATTAAAATACGACCTCGATTCGAATGTATCAAATATATATGTATATATATATATATATCGAAAATAAATTACATTATTAAATTATATAATTAGCAACAAATGGTAGTTTTAACGTTTCGATAATTGAAATAAACATAACATTGGGTCGTTCAGATTCTCTCTTAGAGTGAATACACCTAATTATTATAAACAAAACAAAACAAATACAATATGTTGATACAAATTTATTCGACTATACGAAGCCAACATTTCCCAGAGTATATTCACATTGGCTGTTTAGAACATTTTAATGTACATTGCCTCGTAGTTGTTAATTAAGAGAAAATAAATATTATTTACAAAGAGAACAAGACAACTTACTTAAAGGTAGGAATATTAATTAATTGAATATCAATTTTATTAAAAATATTCAAATAATTATTATCGCCAATACCTACCCGGTATATGAATGTATAAACGTTCATTCGATGCCGCAATCGTTGAAATCCTGTATTTCTGCCTAAGCTAATAAGGTGTCAAGCGCAATCTTATGCCGTTTTAAGACCTACCTATAGGCCTTATGTGAGTTCGGCTTGGCTTGAAACAGGTATGATAATATTCACAAGCACTTAGATACTAATTTTATGAGACATTTGAGACTAACTACCTTTCGGCCTTCCAACGCGAATCGTATACACAACGTACTAGTATGTATCTATAAAGATACATAACATGACTAAAAATAAAACGACCTCGCGCGCTGTTTTATCTTTGTTTAGATATACTCTGAAAATTCAATAGTTCTAATATAAATAATTTTATTAAAATGACTATAAAGAAAATGTTTTACTTTCTCTTATACGTAAGGATGCCAAAAAGTTTATATTTAACTTATTTTTTAGTATTTACGATTGAAACATACAAACAAAATGTTCATTAAATTTTCATAAGACGTTTCATGTTTTAATAATATGAATAAAAACATTGCAGGGTCAATATAATGTCGAAAGATTAAAGGAGATTTCGAAAATAATTTTCATATTAAGTGCAGCATAAATCTTGAATATTAATGTTATTTTACAAAATCATTTAACATCTGACCTTATGTATGAGTCAAATGTTTAAAAAATACACTGCTAATTAGGTAAATTTAATTATTCATCTGTCAATATTAATGTTTTTACTTTATGCATTTTCTACTGTAGGCGCTGTGTTTTTTTACTAAACTCAGTTTTCTTTAGAATTAATTGTTTATTATTTTATATATAATTTGTAATAAGTACCTATGCATAACTTTCTACGTCAAAAACTTTATTTTAAGAAAATATTCTTATCTACCTTTTTAATCCACGTCCATTTTCAATGTAAAACCTTATTTTCTTAAAGCCTAAGCTTAAAAGCTCATAAACACTTGATACTCTAAAGCTTAATTACACGCTATGGAATACCAAATACCTGCTATCACCATATATTATTAGATTCACAATACAACCAAACGACGGGGAGAGAAGACGGAGAATATTTTTTTAATTTGTCATGTCGGAAACTGAGAAGTCATTCTTTCTTTTGAAATTATTAACACATAATAATGTAATTTTATCGTTTCTTTTAATGGAACGCTGGGGCTATCGGCATGGGCTTGGGGCTCGAGATACGGCCTCCATAATGCTTGATGTTAATGGGCTTGCCAGATTGAACGGATACGTTCGGTGTACGTATGTTTACTCATTTACATATACCTTTACGATATCGCCTACCTATAAAAGTCATATGAATAAAATATAAACCTACGTACGATAGCAATATACGTATTGACCAATGAAATATTTTGTTTAAATAGAAAATTTAAATTTAAACCGGGCCCGTATGTGCAAATATGTAGGTACTTGCATTTGTAATCAATGAACATTATGTCTTATATATAAAACAAAGCAGTAAAATCTACTCTTTAAATTGTTTTTGTGAATTAAATTAAGTTGATCACAACATCTATATACTTATATATTATTATTTTTATTCGTTTCATAGTTACCTTAACACCTTTTTATGAAAACGATAATTTATCTTTACATAACTTTAAGATATTTATTATATAACATAACATTTTATATTAAGTTATATAACTATAAATCCTAAGTAGATTGTACCTATAGCTATTGCCTTTTTGAATTTTTACAAAAACTAAAATAAACTATAACCATGAAATCAATTGTGTCTCAAATATGATTTTTATAAAGAAAAGAATTCTAACGCATTTTAAAATGGCTTTTGTATATAAAATTGTATAATACATAACTACCCACGAGCTCTATTAACTATTAACGCGTTATCTAATATAACTAAAATATCGACATGATTCGTTCCTAACATCCTATAATTCAGCTTTGGGTTAGCCCACCAGGCAAATGGATCTTGAAAAACAACCAGTTATTTTGACAAGTGATCTTTTGAAACAAGCCGTAAAATATAATAGTTGATAGACAAAAAATAGCTTTCTAACGCCACAATAGAATTTCTTTTACTTTGACGTTTGTAGGAATATTATTAGATTCTTTTCATTAGTTACGCTAGACCTTAATTTTAATTTAGAATTAGCTTTTTATAGAGGATTCTCTAAAGAGAAACGATTTTTCATAAATAATGAGGCGGCGCCGATTGGATAAATATTTTTAAGAAAAACTCTGAGATCGGAAAAATGTAGGGCGCAATAAATATAGAGCCAAATCTCCGTCAACACGTGTAACTAATCGTTTGGTTATAGATACATTATTAATATGAATTAGTTCGTAGCAAATTATATTAGTTCAGAGGCGGGTTAGCTTCACGCTGTTACCCGTACACAGCAGTGTAGGCATAAGGAACCTAGTGTTAAAACACTCCGTTCCCCACTTTTCGCTGAATTCCGGAGGCATTGCGTGTCAACACTAGAGCGAAGATATTAAAATATTTAGATCCCGGTAATTGCAATATATCATCGGTTTTAAAAACCGTTTAAAGAAAAAAGGCCAGTCGTGGTGCAGGGCACAAGCTTGTGGCTGTAAATGCGATAGGAAGTGGGTCCGATTTCCACTCGAGGAAATGAAATATTTAATATTTTCTTTTAAACGCAACATCTTAAACATTCGGCGGAAAGTGGAGAGCGGAGATTAACACTAGGCCTGTGCCTGTTGCATGTGGTATACAGCGTAAAGTTGGAAAAAAAAGGGAGAATAACAACTTCAGATTCTACAAATACTAAATATGACGCTTAGAAAATTAAAACAAAAAAAATAATTTACAAAATACTGCACACAAGGAAACATCAGCAAAGGTTAAATCTGTAGAATCCTTGAAATCTAATTGAGGCAAAGTTGAAGGAAGCTACAAAGCGAAACGCAGGTGTGAGTAACGATTTAATTTCGGCTCAACAGTGTACTCTCGACTCAATATTGGCTCTATACGTACCTAAATGAAACTTAAATCACAGAACTCACTTGTTTCATTAATTAATGGTAAGAATGTAGATTTTGATAAAGGCCTTCGTGTGGTAAAAGCACAAGAGTGCGACGGTAAAACCGATTTGTAACCGACGAACTGTGAGTTCGATTCCCAGTCGAGAAAAAATAAATATTTAATGTGCAACTGCTATGTGCGGTATATAGCGTGAAACTAATATACTAGAATTACACCTGATATAATTATGTATTTGTTGGATACAAAATTATTTTCATATTTAAATGAAAATGCATGATATTAATATTTATAATTGTGCTTATAATAAAGAAAAACACTCGATACACATTACTAACGTTAATACGCCATATAACTGTACAGTGATCGTAATAAATAGGTATAGTTATAGTAAATTTCGTTTCAATTATCATATTAATAGCTCGGGACACTTCACACGCATATTTCCATAGAATATATAAAACGGATTGTCAACCGAAAGCAATTGGAATATCATAAAAATGCTATAAAAGTAGAGTCGTAAAAGAATTGTAATTTTCGCACATTTTTTGCTCTCCTATAATATGTTCAAAGTAGTTATTTTTGCTCTTTATAGAACGGCTTAATGGCCATTAACCTTTATATGTATGTAAAAAAAAAGAAGAAGACTACCTTAGGTTTTTTTGAGGTAAGAAAAATAACTGTATTGCTAGAGTCGCCCAAACCTTTTCATTTTAATATTAAATAATGGCATCGGTCTCTCTATTTTCAAGAATTGTTAAAGAAGTATCAAAGAGTTTCCATTTGAAAAATTTATACAAGTAGGATAGAAAGTTTGGAAATTTTATTCGTAGCTCGACCCCATTTTGTACAAACTTTACCCATAGCGTCCCCGAATAACGAAATCGTATCTCTCTTGAAGAAACAAAAGTCCTAAATGTTAAATAAGATTATTAAATTCAAAAATATATTTTAGGCTTATCATATATTTCTTCTGTATATCTTTATTAAAACTTAGATGTATTTTAAATTAAATGTCAAAATTATAAGCAGAACGTATATTTGAAGCACGAATGACTTCATATTTCAATTGATATTTAATCAAGAATTAAGTGTTATCTACGTACTAAATAAGTATACTCTGTAATCTAATTGAATTCGAAGACTTTATAAATCGGATCCAAATTCAAGTTCAAAAATAAACTTACCAAGCCAATAATTAAATTCTTTCAAATATTTAAAATAAATTTAAGACAAACCACTACGGAAGCTAGCATAACTAAACTAAATTGAAAGCGAATCTAAAATTTTATAAATTCCATTACTTCGATTAGGAAGCTTCACCATATTGGTATTTTACTTTTAACTACTTCCACACATGCACTGACGCTGTAAACCAATAAACTGTTTAAATGTGTGAGTTTCCGTGTATCGCATTCCTATACATACCAAATATGCAGGGGAAACATTTGAAAGTAATAGTAGCTTTAATTTTTTAGCATTAAAACTCACTTTCCCTTGTATATTTTCTTGGAGTTATGACAAATTAGAGTGGAGTGGTTTCGTATCGATTAGTTGTGGCTCGCATTCGATTTAACCGCTTCTATTTACTCTGTTCCCTATTTATAGCTCAAAGTATGTGACTCCATACCTGTATTGGTTCGATCGCGATAGTTTTTAGTTTAAGTAAATGATATACTAACTAAAATTCTACATAGAATATAAAATTTAAAAGAAATTTGTTTACAAATTGATCACCAAAACTATGAAACATCTTACCAAATTCACGTAGAAAATAAAACCAAAAAATATAGAATACGATTAATTGATATTGAATTACCTTTAAAAAGAATATAGTAACATTGGCAACCAAACATAAAAATTAATAATAAAAAGTTGTATGAAACGAATAGAAATTTTAGTCTGACGCGAATGGAGGAAAATGCTTGAAAAGGAAAAGGTTTAATTGGCTGTAGCTTTGAACGATATTCAAGATGAGGCCTTAAATATCGCTATGTCAATTCTTTATAAACATTTTGAATTCTTTGAAAAACATATATTTGTCTCCAAAACATAGTATTGCGTTATTATTTTTATTTTACATTATTATTTTTTTGAACTTAAAAAGGGATGTTGTGATTTTATGACATTTTAAATACTCACAACCAAGTTTATCAGGTGAGAAGTGTCGCGCGTTGCACGACGCGTGCCAACAACTTTACTGTCCATAAACGGGGGCAGTTAAAGCCCATCTTTCTTTTTAACGACTCACGAGGATTGTTTATAGTGTAAAAAGTCAGTGTCGAGTCGTTCAGAGACGGCAAGCCAAACCGCTAGAGACATTTACTGGTATTGCAGTAAGTTATATTGCACATTTCACCAGAGCAACCAAATTTAGTTTTATAAATAAATTTTACTTAATTTACGTTTCATATGAAATTGTATTTCTCTTTTAGATTATTTGGTTCGCAGTGCAAGATAACAGGGGACGCTGGCCATTATTTAACGTTTGCAAATATTAAAAGAATTAATAAACATATTTTTGTAATTAAAACTGTACCTACCAGTAACAGTAAACACACTTTATCTTAAATTTATATGCACCGTGATAACAGCCAAGATTTTTATATATCTATATAGTTTTTTATTAATTATGCAGTTATTTTATAATCTGTATACACTCACAATTTATAACCAAGTTTGCTCTAAAAGTATCTAAAAAAAGATTTCCAGGAAAACACCAATCTAAAAGGCAATCAGAAACTGCTATATATTTAAGTTTATTTTTAATTTTTTTTCATGTCTGAATCAGATAAAACGTTTTTCTTACTTTAATTTGGCAAAATAACGCAAAATTCTGCGACGCCCCATACGTTATTAGCTCAGTCCATAAAATCACTGAGTGATAGTCTCTAAATATGTAGGTACTATAGAACAATTGGCTATCCCGAGTCGGATAGCGTACGAGACAATGGACTACGCCTACATAATTCTAGCCCTATAGGTGCTTTAGCTACTAACTAATCGAGACTTAGGTCTCGAGACAGTACATACCAATATAAGCAAGTATTGATTTTATCATCCATCGATAATTTAATGACATGAAGGCTCGTATTCCATGAAAAACACGGAAGGGCCCCGATGGAATTTTGATAAGGAGACTTTTATTCCAGACGACGTTCGTTCCATGAAAACGCAACATTGTAAGGGCTCTTCAAAACAGATGCCTCGCAAAATGTATTCCTTTGAACGATAATTAAATATTTTAATATATTCACTTCATCCGCTTCGAGTGAGTGTGTAATGTTAAATTTCTGCTCCAGTCTTAGTATGCATCTATAATGGTAACATCTAAATGTTTTTAAACCTATATTATTGTAATTTTATTATAAAATTTCTATCGTAAAAAAAAACAACATTCGATTTTAAAATTTATTTACAGTATATTGTCTGGGTTACGGGCAATATATGTATAAAAGGTAAAAACATGAGATAAATATATATAAAAAACATAAAAAATTAGTTTAATATTGAAACCAAATAGCACATATGACATTATCTCGGTCATTAGGTCGGGAAACACCTAAGTTGACTACCAAAAAACAGCAATGACCAATTAAAAAATCATAAAACAGATTCCCACAGTAATTTTATTTGAAATTCATGTAAGTTGGACTCGTTATAGTATCTATTAAAGGATGATAAACTTGACTTGTGCCGAACGTAAAAACCACTTTTGTTAGCATTTTATGACAACAATTACGATCAATAAAATTTTGTACCGATTATTCTTCGTAGCAATTTTAGTGGTCGTGCTGTCATCAGCCCGTGCTTTAGTACGGCGGCTTGTATCGACGAAACACGATTTTTTACTTTACAACTATGACTTATAGATCCAAAATCCAGATTTCCGTACAATGGAAAGGCAACGGGATGTTTGTTCTAAAAGAGGATTGTGATTCCGCGTTCCTCTTATCGCCTTGACATTGTCCGCTAGGTTATTTAGAAATCATCACGTGTTGTTTATTTTTGTGATAGATAAATATTACGAAATAAAACAGAACTAGTTTTTACGAATGGATCCGTAATAGATTGTATTTCTGAGTAACATTTTTTAATATTAAAATATACGATGTTTTCATATACTTCTTATTTTGTTTAAATATGATACACGATACTATGCAATACATGAATAGATACTGTCCAGAATAAATTTAGTTTCCATTGCATTGATATGTTTATTGTTATTTGAATATAACTTGTGTTCCTCTGGGACACTATTATGTATGGAGGGACTTTCATACTTTAAACACAAATTTATATTCCAATGTAATCTAACGCAACGTAAAAATTCAGTCAGTTACAGGACATAGGCTATAAATATTAAATAATGTGAGTAACAAAGAGATAACATAACAGGAAAGGGCTGCTACAAAACGCTAATGGGGTTGTTTTCAGGGTTTCCGGCATGTCGAAATTTCGCGTAGAATGCACCCAATTTACCGAATGAGGTAGGGTACAATTTGCGTGGATGGTTCTTATCAGTGCAACCCATCGCACCCCTATCGTACTGCCTACAAAACAAACAAACGAAGCGATATTCTATTATATTTAGATTTTTATGCGTTATATATAAGATATGTACTTAATATATTAATATAAAGATAAAATCTACAGCAGAAATATTTAAAAGATTGTGCTTGTTCATATATTGTAGATAACATAATCTTTAGAAGCTCATTTGAAATATATTCATTTTGCATTAATACCGTTTCCTTAATTGATAAAACAAGCTAATATTTCCCTCTCGACTGATAACAATCATAAATTTTCTTACAATAAATTACCATTAAATATTGCAAAAGTAAAAACAATATAAATTCTTTTTAATATCCCTCTAATAGATAAAATATACGTTAAATCATTTTTTGGAAAAGCTTTTAAATGCAAAAAAAACAAACAAATAGGTAACAAAGTGGAAATACATAGTTACTTTAACTTCAATAGAAAATGGTCGCTCGTCCATCGATACTCACGCTAATGTAAGCAAGCCCACGTTTAAACAGGGGTTAACAGAAACCATGCATCTGTTTAAGACTAAAATATTATGCATTTCATCCGCAACCTGTCCGTCTGAGTCGACCGTCTACAAGAACTACTTGTTATTCATTGCACAATAATATGTTCCCTTTCAATATAATAACCATATAAGGCTACCACTCTTTTGAGTGTTGCGTTTAATTATAATTTTACTTTTAAAGCTGTTTTAATGTATAATAAATTTATTTCGGAAATTTTAATAGCGTAAGTTAATTTAACTTTTTATGTTACTATTATTTTGAATTATATTTTTTTTCTTTGTTTTCGAGATTATTATCTATACTAGGTTTTAAATTGTGGAGTTGAGTAAAAAAGTTTCTTTTGGCATTTGAATTTTCCAACGCTACAGTTTCGTATTCGGGCCGCGCTCCCTAGCTATATTCTGTATGACAGTCACCAGATCTACCTTCTATCTACATATTAGATACATTACGTGGAGCAGTTACAAAATGAAGCAGCTTCTGTACAAGCAAATACACGGAAGGGTTAACTCTGTTATATTTTCGAGGCCATTTTAATTAAACTTCATATATTTAAACAATAATAAACGTAAGCATTTCTTACTTTTTGAAATATTTTTATATATAGTAAACATATAATTTAATAACTGTTAATGGATGATTACATGTTTATGTTTATGAGACATAAAAATCGAATTATATCTCATATGTATATCTTGACACTTTGAGAGCGAAAAAAGAATTATATCTATATAAAATATTTTAAAATATACAGTAAAGTTGTATAATAAAAGTATTTTAATTTAAATATATCTAGACTTTGAATTTGAACCCAAAGCTACATACAATCTATCTCTGACATAAAAAATCTTAATATCTATATACTCATCATAATACCTAATTCAGTAGCGAGAAGCGAATAATTTTTAGGTGGCACACTGCAGACGAGGGCGAGTGTGCAAAACGTCGTTTCATAAGTAGGGTTGGGTCGACCCTTACAAGTGCGGTTGCATAACTTTATTTCTGGATTAACATAATTACTGGCCATTCGAAGGCTTAGGGTTCAACAGAGCACTTGTCATCCGTAAAGTAATTAGTAATTACCAAATAACTCCACAGAGGAGACTCGTAATGTAATTAACACGATATTCAGAACACAACAACGGACAAACGTAGCTTGAACCATTTAGATATTAATCTCTAATCAAACTAGCTTTGATAAATGTTTTGAATAAAATACTGCAAATATTATTATTTATTTATAATTGTTCTAAAATAAAACTAAATAGATTTTTTTGTGAGTGTGTCTAAAAAAAACATCTGGTCTAACGGAGCTGCTTACCTTCAGAATTAAAGCAAAATATGTGTAGAATCTATTACAAATAGAAGTGAATATATAGGTAGGTAGAAAATCAGGGTCGCATTTACATATGAAGTCGTCTATGTTGCAGTTAATAAATAGTAAAGATATTTTATTCCTATCAAATCTACATGAGCGTCTAAGATATTGCGGTTTATTTGTCTCTTTATAATTATATTACAAAATTTAACAACTTTGCTAAGCTTAATTTAAGCTAAAATTTATAAATTACCGCGTTAAAATATAAGAAAAATATACCTGTAAATTAATTAATAAATTAATAATATCAGTAAATTTAATTTTGATCCACACGATCGGTGTGCCATATGAAGAGTGTCGATACAATTCAAATAGAGATGATATACCTATAAAAACTAAATACAGAAGACTACACTAAACTACTAAATGAAAACAGTTAGATGAGAGTGGTGATGGTAGAGAGAGAATGCTATATCCCGCACATAGCAGGAAAGGCAGAGAGAGCCTAGTGTTAAGACACTCCGTTCCCTATTTTCTGCCAAATTCTGGAGGCATTGCGTGTTGAATGGCGGAACTCAATGCCGCGCTTTGTTTTCCTCAACACCAGAGCGAAGAAATGAATATATTAAATATTTAATTTCCTTGAGTGGGAATCGAACACACAACCTGTAGCTTTTACCGTCACACGCTGCAGCACCTGAGCCACGATTGGCCTCTAATGTTTATTATTTTTAAACGTACGTGCTTTTGTAATAAAAAAAAGTCTATTAATAAAAATATATATATATTTATTAAAAAAAAAAACAAAAAACCGGTGAGCTAGAAAAAAACCGTAGGTATGAAAAGCCTAAGTTGGATAAGTAAAATATTCCACTTATCTCCAACAACGTAGGCAGACCTTACGCTTATCTATGCTAAGTTTCAGTATTTAAGGTCAATTGAGGACAGCTGTAGGACCGTAAATGTCAGACAAGGTTACTTCATACATACCTATTAGACGTCTCTAGATAGATTTATAACAAAGGATT
>DWLH01001176.1:0-14022 GCA_018249795.1 Heliconius telesiphe telesiphe
GCGTGTTGAGTGGCAGAACTCAACGCCGCGCTTTGCCTCGACACCAGAGCGAAAAAATGGAAATATAAATTTAAGTAAATATTTCATCTCCTCGAGTGGGGATCGAACCCACAACCAGTCGATTTTAGTCACACCCTGTGCCACTGCGCCACGACCGGCCTCATTTATTTCGTATTTTGAATGTATTATTAGTAATCAAGCTGTACTGGCTTTATCTTTGTCTGTACTGAATGTAACTGGCTGGTTTTAATACCATTAATGTGGCATTAACTGAAGATGCAATAACTAAAAAAAAAGTAGTATCCGCCATTTTTCAATTGTTTTTCAAGCTAGCAAAGTAAATTTATGTCACGAAGAAATTCGGTATACTTTAAAGTTTTATTACAAAAAAAACCGTTAACCACACAAATTTTATTAGAATAAAATTTGTGCGGTTAACGGACCTAATGCGGTATCAATAAGAGAAGCAAATAAGAGAAGGTTCAAGCGTTTCAAGTCTCGATTTTTTTCTGTGAAAGATGAGGTCACAGATAAGATCAGTGCCATATTTGAGAAAGTGGAGCAAGATGAAGAAAATTAGTAGAAGAAGAACTGGATGTTGATCATAAAACAGTTTTACGTAATTTATGAAAGTCTGGGTACAAGAAAAATCTTGACATTTGGGTACCACATGTTTCCATTTGCGATTCTTTGTTGAAATGTAAAAATTCCGAAACATTTTTTAAACAGTTGATTACGGGTAATGAAAAATGGGTGATGAACCTTTACTGTCAGCAACTGATGAGGTTAAAAAAGCTATTGAGAAAAACCGGCCGGAGCTGGTGAATAGGAAAGGCGCGGTGTTCCACCATGACAACGCCAAACTGCTCTCATCTTTAGCCACGCAGCAAAAATTGAGAGAGCTTGGCTGGGATGTGTTGATGCATCCTCCTTATAGTCCTGACATTGCTCCATCAGATTTCCACCTGTTTCGGTCATTGCAGAACTCTTTAGGAAGCGTGAAGCCTCAAAAGAACACTGTGAACACTACCTGTCAGATTTTTTCAAAATTTCTACAGGAACGGAATCATGGCACTATCCATAAGATGGCAACAAGTCATCGATCAAAATGGCATATATAATATATAATGGCATATGTTATAAATAAATAAAAAATTATACCTAAAAAAATATATTTTCCTTTGTATGAACAATACGAAAATGCTTTTGCGCCAACCTTATAATTATACATATGTGTCCATTCCAGAAATGCTTGGACACCCATATCACAACTATTAAGTCGATTGTGACGAAGTTTAGTCAAAGTTGGAATATGTCATCTCTATATATATAATAAGACAGTAAAAATATTTTGTCTGTACATTTAGTAATTTTGACTGAAATGGATAGAGGGACACTTAAAAAGAATAACAGAAAGCAAAAAGATTTTGTATTAATTTCTTGTCTGTCTGTCTGTCGATACGTATGGTCACATTTTTCTCTGAAAGGACTAAACTTGTTTTAACACAACTTAACAATTAAAGTTTGTTTCATCAAAATCGGTTCATTAAAAAAAAAGTTATCGTCATTTGAATGAACTCAAGGCGTTAGTTTGCCTGCGAATGTTATATAGCAATCGAGCTGGTAAGATTTCTGGCTAAAGAATGACAAAACGTCTTGGTTATATGACTGTTGATAAAAATATATATTTTTGAACCACTATTATACAATATTTTATACAATAAACTAAACAAAATTGAATTGTTAGTGGAGATTCATAAATCATAACAGTGAAGTTTAAGTCGTAATTAATTCAACACAGAGATAAAGAACGATTTGAATTTGAAAGAAATATCAAGTAAATACAAAGATTTTTTGGTTCATTCGTTCGTTTGAAATAAATCTATACAAAAATGCTTAAAAACATCCTTTTTACGTGTACACTGTAATTACTACATATTTACCAATTGTACATTTAGCTAATAATATTGTAACTAATTTAAAAACTGTACAGGAGTTAATATGCAATTATTACAGTTATTTTACAAAGAATATTATGAATCATTACCCAAATCAATAATTTAACATTTGAGGCTGTTTCTGAATCATCAGCACATTTAACAGTTTAAAAAAACATAACATAGGTAGAACGTAATGTTACCAAAATATATACGTGTAATAAATAATTAACTTTATGTATATTTTATATATCAAATATCAACATTGGTCGTATTTTTTAGTTCGAAACAATCAAAAATTCTCATAGAAATTACGATAATGTCGTAAAAATTTCATATTAAAATATTACAGATTAAAGTAATAAAAAATAATATTAGAAGTCATTTTAGTTGTCAATCAATTCTGCTTATTAAATCAATTACCATGTAGTTTAAGTGGGCGAAGCCGCTGGCGAGCCGCTAGTATTTAAATAAAAAAGCATCAATAAATACGATGCTTTAAGAATTTGCTACAAATTTAAATGTTATTTAGTAATTTCTAAATATGATCATTATTATAACACATTACCATAAGAAAAGATAAGAAAATCGAAACTTACATGTAATTTAGCCTTACAATGGGCTATAGTATGTCTGGAACATACAGGTAGATCTAGATCTGGTCCACCAGTGGACAAACGTAGACGCAGGGCTAAAGTCACTCCACCTTCCACTGGCTCAGAGCATTCCGCTGGTGAATCCCTCCCGTTTGCCTCTTTGACCATGTTGATTGGTGCTGACAGACAATATATTGGTACCTGAAATGTATCATTTTACAACATTAAATTATTATTATTTTAGCTTCACACTGTATTCTACATATAATAGTGTATGCAGAAAAGACCTAGTTTACGACACTCCGTCCTAAAGACATGCGTGTTGAGTGGCAGAATTCCATGTGTGCTTTGTCTTGTTACCAGGATTAGAAAATGAAAATATTATATTATTTATTGCTTTGTCTGCTTGAACTTGAACACAATAATTTATGCATTAATTTAAATAGTTTTCATGTTCAACAACATTCTCATTTTAAAGATAACATCTGTATAGATATCATAATATGAATACCTAGTTTTCAATATTTATTGAAAACTGTAATTGTTATCGCCAATTCAATATAACAGTCAATTTACTGCAATTCTGTTGAACAATATATAATATATTGATATACTATTTTTATTTAAAAACGGATTTTAATAAAATAAACACTAATTGCTAAGGGAATTTTGCCAAAATATAATAATGAAAACACTTGCAATAGTTAAACACAGAGACACTCAAAAATATAAAAAATTATTGCTTAGGGTTTTATCTAATCTAGTAGAAACCAAAACAAAAACATTAATCGATAAATGCCCCCAATAATACATATTTTTCATGTACAGACAGCAATCAATTCATTTTTATTATACATATGTATTGCTATTGATTTTCAAACTCACTCGGTATCCTATATTGATATTGCAGGATACACAAACAGAACTCAGTGCTAACTAAGCAGCGCTCCATTGTGATAATTGGCAGAAGTAATGCTGCTCTTTGTCATACCAGAATTAAGAAATAAAAATAATTTACTCTCCCGAGTCCGGACAGAGTCTACAAGCATCACCTTTATAATGAGGACTGAACCGCAATAACTACACAATAGCTAGTGAATTAATTTTCTAAATATTATTCATACTTTAAATCAAAAAAAATCCTTAAAAATTCACATCAATTAATAGCAAGTTTTATGCAAATCGTAATACAAGGTACTGTATATTAAAGTATTGCCAAAAAAAAATTTAACTATATTTTGATATTTGTTTAAATATAAGACTAATAATATATAAGTATTATATATTACTAAACTGATATTAAATACATAAAAGTTTTTCTTAGTAATTTTAAACAAATTTAGTTCCAGCACATTATATTGAACATGTACATTATTTAACATAAACTAAAATGAATCATTGCTTGGGTATGTCATAAATTATGTTGGCTGACTCATACACTTTTTTGTATTTGGTTACTTTAATAACATTAACATTGTCCATTCAAAGTTTAGGCATTTACAATTCATATGTGAAAAATGTTTTATATGTTTAAATATTAGTATTGGTGAATCAATATTTAAACTTAAGAAAGAAGATCTTATGTAGTTTCTATGTATGTATAAAATTAAAAATATTTTAGAATATTATTTTAATATATGTATAAAAATTTTAAAAAAAATTACACTTACATAAAAATAATATTCTATGATATTCAGCTTGTATCCTGCAGGATTAAAAAATATTCCATAGTAACAAGACACTGTTCTCGGCTTTTACCCAAATTCATGACATTGCATGTTAAGTGACAAAACTCAATAATGATTTGTCATGCCAGTGCCAGAGTGGGATCAAATCATTTAAAATTGTAACACATTAATAATTTAATGGTTATTTAATGGCTTCATTTCTTTATCTATATATAGATAAAATCTGTCTTCCATAATATACATGATATATTGAAAAAATGTAATACAATTTTTGTAGTAAAAGATAACATATCACATATTTTCAAAAACAATAACTATATATGAAGCACTTGGCAACAGTATTTATAATTTCTAAACAAAATATAAATCAGAGCAATAACAGTTGACCTAAAAAATTATCAACAATTATCAAAAATCAATAGAAAAAGAATTTACCTGATATCTGGTCCCCCATTCATCATAGCACTCTGTAAGATATCCATTAGGTACAGACACACTGGCCCCATCAAGAATGGCTTGTGCTAATTGGAAATCCATAGCTTCTGCCGCTACGGCCGCCGCCCGCAGTGCATCCCATATCTCTTTCCTACCTTCGAAAGCCGGAGCAGTGTCCCAAAACTCATCACGCTTACTCCTCAACTGACCCTCAGTTAATGGCACATCGGATTTCCACCGTATAGTCTCATGACACAGCGACTGGTTCTTTCTTAAACCACCTACAACAAAGTTCACTTTAGTGTCTAAGCAAGCACGTCTCCACGGCGACAGTCGGTCACCTACCCGAATTAGGCCGCGACACCGTTCCTGACGATTCTTCTATGGGCCCACTTCTACTCCTAGTTATTCCTATGCAGCCGCCCATTTTAATTACATTCTATATTTACCCATTTATACGATATTTACAAAAAAATATTAACAAATAACATTTTATCGCCTGTCCACTCCTGTCAAAAAGATAGCTGTATAAGTTTCGTTATTGCATAGATTTTATATGGAAACGTCATTATTTAATTATTTATAACATTGTTACAACATTTTGTAGAAATTGCATTATTTATACAGATTTTGGATAATCTTTTTTAAAATATACTTATTTTTATGAATATTACTTGATTAAATGCGACATTTATTGGTCTGAAAAAGACATTATTCTATTTTTTGTTTTTCTACATAAAGCCGAAACAAAACGCTGCTATAAAACTTTAAAATCCTTTTTAATGTTTTTGAAATAATTTTACTAAATAGACTAAACAAATTTAATTAAAATTTTATAAAATTAAGTAATAAATTGAATATATAGTTGAAAATTATATAGGATTTTGTGCATTTATACTACGGTACCGTATTTAAAGAATGTACTTATAAAGTCACAGACAAAAACTATCGATGCTGTCATTGCTATTTGCTTGGCAGAGAACAAAAACATCAATAAATTCAGAATTTATACATGCTGAGTTGTTGAACCCGCGAACGGCGAAACAATACAAACAAAAATATATATTTTTTAACAAAAAAAATCTTATTGAAGATATATTCACTATTCAGGGCTCCTCGAGTTTCATTTTGTTAACATATAAATCTAGTGTTCTATGAAAGCAGTGCCAAAATGAATGACGATACTAAAGATAACGTTGCAATACAAAATTTTAAAGTCGCAAATGTAAGTTCAACATAAATACAATACTTAATACAATTTTTTTTTCAATTACTAAATAAATCAATATCTTTGCACTTTATAGATTGATCCAACCGCCTTTTACATAACCGAATTTATATCTTTAGAAGAAGAGATATCTATTCTTTCAAATATTTATGCTGCTCCAATACCTAAATGGACTCAACTTTCGAATAGACGGCTACAAAATTGGGGTGGCATTCCTCACAACAAGGGAATGATAGCAGAAAAAATACCACAATGGTTGCAAAAATATCTAGAAAATATACATAATTTAGGTCTAATGAATGGTAACAAGCCCAACCATGTTTTAGTAAATGAATATTTACCGGGACAAGGGATCTTACCGCATTTGGATGGTAATTTATTTTATCCCACCATTACTACTATTTCTGTTGGCTCACATACGGTATTAAAATTGTTTGAACCAATTTGCTCTGACAAAAACTCATTAAAGCCTAAATTTTCAATACTTTTAGAACCTAGAAGCTTATTAATATTACAAGATAAACTGTTTCATTATTATTTACATAGCATAGATGAAATTAAAGAGGATTATTTAGATGATTCCATTGTTAATTTTAATATGTGTTCCAATAAATATGTAAAAAATACCACAATTTCTCGAGACACTAGAATATCATTGACAATTCGGCATGTACCAAAAACTACAAAGTTCAAACTTAATATAGGAAATAAAAGATGATAATAATATATTTATTTATGAGGTAAATAATCATTGTAATTAAAGCATTTTAACTGTTGTTAAATTAGTAATTTAAGTATTTTATAAAAAATATTTTAGAAATATTTTTATAAATAATATTTTTTCATAATATTTGTAAACATAATTTTGAGATGATATTTTAAATTAATTTACAAAATCTTTTTTTGTAAGTTATTGTAAAATGAATAAAAACATAACATGTAAATTGATGTTTTTCATTGAAAGTTTAATGTAAGGCATTGAGATATGTCTTATACTTATGATTTTCTTAAGTATAAGACAAGCAGAGTATGGAGGTGTCAACTCTACCTTCTTTCTGCATACCATGCTCTTTTTATGTTGGGTCCTGTCCATACTTGTTATATCTGTAACTTGAATAAGGCTTATTACTAGACATAATTATCTTTAGAAATTTAATTCTTAAGTGAGTTCAGGTATTTGGATTGTCTTTGTCTACATATTTGACTTCCAAAAAAAAATCAGCTTCACTCTCTATCCCCACATAGCAGGATAGGCAGAGAGAAACTATTGTTAAGACACTGTTTCCCACTTTCCACCAGAATCTGGAATCATTGCGTTGAGTGGTGGAACTCAACGCCACGCTTTGCCTCGTCACTTTAAATAAATATTTCATTTCATCAAGTGGGGATTGAACCCACAACCAGTCACGTTTACAGTCAAACTTTGTGCCCCTGCGCCACAACTGACCTCAATGTATGATATATGTATGGTAAAACGGTAAGCTATAAAAATGTGCTAAAGATATTCTTGTGTTATTTGATATTTGTAGAGTACCTATATAATGTTTATTTTTAAAAATAAATATTACAAATGATCAAACAAATTATGCTCACAAAATATTTTAATTTATTTTAATAAATGCTATAATTATTTAGCTTATTTGTGCTTTTACATATTTTTTTATTTTAACTACATGTGTAACAAATAAATTCTCTTTTATTTTATAAAGTAATTTAAGCATTTTTTTTTATTACATCCAGTAGGCTCATATTTTTTGTATATTTTTTATGGAAGTTACCAATTTATATTTTTATAATGATTTCTAAATTATTTTCAAGTTGTAATTTATTTAGAAGTAGAGTAATTTCTATAAAAGTTCTGGACAAAATTAACAGTAGGGGTAAAACAACTGCCTGTGAAGTTAATTCAGATGAAAAAAAAGAAAGTCAAGAACAAGCTGTTTCGGGAGGAGTTAAGGTTATAAAATGGATTTGTTTTTTTAAAGTAAAATACATATATGAAGACGAGAATGAAAGATAGATGAATGCTGAGGAGATACCGCCCGAATCCGTAATGAAGAGATACATAGAATGGAGGAAGGAGAAAGTGCTCGGGTGGTTTGGACATGTTTATAAAGAAAAGTGAGCGGAAAGAGAGCTAGGGGGGAGATCTCTGTTGACCTTTGGAGAGATAATATCGATACTGGAAAAGGTCACGTAAAAAGCATGAGGACGGCATGTATGAAGAGGTTGATGAGAGTGGAGTGGAGGAATAGTGTGCGATTATTATTATTTTTATCTTGCGGGTCTGGTGGATACCATTCGCAAATTCACTCCGTATCCTTTTCTATCCTAGTGGATAAATCAAGCTATATGTCCAATAAAGCGTGACACAGAAAGTATGGGTAGTCAGGTTTATAATATAGTTATTTATATTATATTATAAGTTGTAGGTTCGATCCCCACTCGAGGAAGTGAAATATTTATTTACATTTTCATTTCTTCGCCCTCTGCCTATCCTGCTGTGTGCGGGATACAGCGTGAAGCTGATTTATTTATTTTTAAATAAATCCAGAAAGGTCTAGTGCTCGGTGTATATGAAAATGAGAAGAAATTAGAGCTTTCTTCTACCGCTGAAGAGATTGACCAGAAAAGTGGCGGCAAAATTAGTAAATATTTGAATGAGTAAGTAAAATTTTATTTAAAATGCACTCATAACATATATGTAATATGTTTAGGACAGAAAAATATATTTATTGAAACGTCTAAAACTTTAAACGTAGCGGGATTTGAACCCATGTTTTTTGAATACGCTACATAGATGCTAACAAGTAACAACATAAATAATTTGTACGAAATTCTTATACGTTTGTAATAAGCATGATGAGAATGTAAGACTTAGTGGCCAGACTCCTTGGACAGTTTTGAAAAGGTGCGGGTTCATTTCTCGCTACGTTGAAAAAAATAACAACAAAAAATAAAATAGGGCTAAGAAATTAATTAAAAATATATACAGCTTGTAACAGGATCGTCGAATTATCGGTGATCTGTGGGCAGCAATGGATAGGCCATTTTACGCCCATGTATGTTCAGCGATTTTTAGTTGTTCAGCAGATATTTGGGAATTTGAGATTTTTTGGAAAAAAATCGGGATTCTTGAAGAAAAATTGGCGAATACAGCCCGTTGAGACTGCGCTCGTGATTTTGTTCCTAATAACAATATAACTAATTAGTGGGCCTTTTGTAGCCTATAATAGTTTAAATATATCGCTATAAATTTTAGAAATAACATTGAATTAAGAATCAACTTTTTACAAAGCTCAACTTTAACTAAAACTTTCAGTGGTGAAGAAAACCATTGACGATTTTTTTCCAAAAGTAATTTTATAAACAACAGCTATTCATGTAAAATAATCTCTAAAAGTTTCAAGGCTAGCTCAATGACAACATGTTAAAAATTGTACTTGGATCCTGAAACAGTAAAAAATTGTTATTCTCATAAACGAGAATTGACTACCAATAGTCGTTTTTTTTAGCAATTTAGGTATTTAGATGTTTAAATTGCTCACCAGATAACTATAATCGGACAATGTTTTTAATAGCACCTGAAAGGTTTTGTTAAAATTAGATTTTTTTAAAAATAAATTTTATTTATTACACAACAAATGTTATTTCCAAGATTTATAGTTCGATATATTTAAACTACATTATTAATTCTTCTTTTCTATTATTAACTATTATTGTATCATACAAAGTGCCTATTACTGAGTTATATCGAGAAAAAGAAGAATATACACGAGCGCAGACTGAACAGTCGGTGGCAGTTCTCTTAATTGTTACTTTTAACCAAAAATTATATATTTTTTAAAACCCTTAACACGCTGTAAAGCTGTAATTTTGCTGTGAGATATAAGCTAGGGCTATTCTACATTATAATGCACGTTTATTAAAGTGACATCTATGAACAACCTATTTATTTTATAAATGGTTTTTTTTTTTAAATATGTTAATATGGACAATGACGATTAGTGTAGAATAATGATAAGCAACTGAAGGAAAACGATGCTGTTGAGGCTAAGAAATTGGTACCAACCAACAATGATTCTTTACAACAGAATTGAAATTAAATACTTACTTATTTAGCTTCACGCTGTATTACTAGTGGAAAAGTCAGAGAGAACGGAACGCTAAACGCTACGGTCTCTATATATCTCTTTCACCTCGTCCACTATCATCAACTTTTCATACATGCTATCTGGGGCGTCCTCATGCTTTTTACGTAATGTTCCTCCTTAATTATCTTTAATACTGTATTTTCGAAAGTCAACCGAGGTCTCCCCCTATCTTTGTTACCGCTCACTTTTTCTTCATTAATCTTTTTTGCTATTTCTTCATCACCAACCCATTCGCACGTTCTACTACATTCTCATCGTGAAAAGTATGATTGACTTATTCCTAGCGGATCAGTATATTTAAGGTTAAGTTGTGGATACACAAGTGCTTAGGATGCTATCCTGGGAACAGATCAATATGTAGTCGTTGATAGAATAAGGAGTTTATTTCATTTTGAAGTACGAGACGTCCAAACTTGGAGTCGAATTATCGCATAAGAAGCTGGAAGTTTTAAGATCCATCGATCAAAGAGGAATAAGTACTTCCAAAATATTAGACATCTTTGAAACATAAAACGGCAACGTTGAAGTATACTTTGCCATTATATTTAAGAATTATATGAGAAAAGCAGCGACAGAAATATGTGGTAAATAAAAACGAGGTTTTAGTAAAAAGCACGATAAATGGTGGGACGATAAAGTGAAAGACACTGTAGAGAAAAAAAGCTCGATCATAAGGCCTCAGATAAATCTTTTTAAAAAAGAAAAAGGATAAGCTATATTACAAAGGCACCAAACGAAAGTACTGATAAAGATGAAGCGTGAAAGTTCTGAGAAAGAAAGAAATAAAATGTTAACGAGCAAAATTTCTAACGAAATTTTAGTAATTCCTAAGGTTGTTTACTAATTTGCCACACATTTTACAGCAGTGAGCAGATCGCAGGAGGTCCTAAGCCAAGATTTTTTTTTTATGTTTGACAGGAGTTTAAGATATTTTGGGAGACTACCTCGGTACAATACTTTTATTGCTTCCCTTATTGTAAAGTCTGTTTATAGAGATCACTCAACCTGTGTGCGAGAAGGAAACGGCACGTCTCACGTATTGAATATGCTTGCCATGGCAACTTGGCAGCATGAAGTGACACAAAGCGACATGCCAGGGAAAATTTCCTTCCCCAAGAAAGTCCTTTCTTAAAGAAGGACCAGAGCCTATTCTTGCCTAGCGGTGCCTTAGATGCATTGGTGAGACCGTGAAATAACCGAATAGGTGCACGTTTGGGTACACTGTGAAATATTCACGAACGACGCTGATATACGGCAGCAAAACGTAGGTGTTGCAGAAGAAGAATGAAAGAAACGTAAGATATGTAACATTAAATCCCTCGTAACTAGTTGTGTAAAATATCCTAAATTGTATGGGTTGCCGAAAATACACAATAAGACTAAACTATATCTATAAACTGGCTCAACATGCCAAGGACTCTTACTATTTTGTTTGTGGACTGAAAGATCTTAAGTTAGCTAACAAAAAAAGCATACTCACATACTTCAATAGTGAATCTTACTCACATTTTTCTACCATTGGCAAATCTTTATTTCAAAGAGCCCATCAACTCTGCGACACTGATCACCTAGGGGACGAGCTTTCATAGGTGAAGAATGCCTTTCATCAGAGCAAGATAGAGGGGAGTAGGCACCCTCCAGCGTTACCATATGTAAAACAACTTTAAAAACAGAAAATTGCAACATTTTAAGAGCATTTTAAGAGAAAAGCTTTCTAACAAGAAAGTAAATCAAATTCTTAACACCAGTAAAACGTAATTTTCCTCTGCAGTGTGAAGACCTATAAAAACTAGATAGTAACTGAGATTTAACATACATTATTCAAAAAAGGGGAAGCATCGGTATTGGGGGAATCTCCGATGTCAAGAATGGACATGCATCGAAGTCAGCTGCGTCTGGGTAAAGAGCTTATAAACCTAACCATAATATTGGCTCTTATAAATCACAAACCCTCGCTCTGGAGAAAATATATATACAGGAGGAAGGTCACGAAAAAACATAAAAAACCCTCGCATGGCATTTATAAAGAGATTGACGAGTCGTAACAGTGGATAAAGTAAAACATACAGGGAGTAGGACTTTTGGCGCTCCGTTCTCTCTGACTACCCCGCATAAAGTGAGATATAAAAAATAAAGAACAATGAAAAAAATAAATAAAAACAACTAAAGAATATTAACAGAAATTCGTTAAATTTTAAATATAATTTATTAACTCTAAATCTAAAATTTAAGTAGAAGTAGCTTATTTTTGTACTGTTATATATGCGAAAAACAGTAATCATATTTATAACGTTTCCATTACACTGAAACTGAATGCCATGGAAGTGATATAGCAAGAAGATTCAAAAGAATAGAATCCGAGAAAAATTCAAGAAAAAAATTTAGGTACTACGTAAATTTTTAGTCATAGCTGGTTAAACATTAAAAATTCATCACACGACCCATCCATGAGTTAACCTATTAGAAATATGTCTAAGATTCAGGACTACAGCCTGAAATCAGACCCATTCGTCTACTTTAAAAGCTAATAATCATTGTCTTCAGCTTACTTCTCTTCCAGCGTCATTGCCATCTTTTACCATTTTCCTGACAATGACGTCGCAATCAATTATGTTTTTACATAAAACACGTTGGAATTTTATCAAAAACTCATTCACATGAAATGTGCTGGTTACTGATTTTGTTCAAAATGTCAATATAAGTATATATTAACGATTGTCGAAACATTTTTAATCTAAAACTAGTAAATAAAGATATCAATGACGATTGATGTGCTAAAATTAGGAGAATCCAATTTAAGTCTCTTTTTTAAATTGTTAAAGCATCCGTGGCGGCAGTTGCACCGTCGGAAATTAAAGCTCTGCATGCTAACATTATTATAACCCAAAATAAACAGTACGTTAGATAACGTATTTTCGTGGCAATATTTAAAACAAAAGCTCGTTCGATCAATGACCCTATTTTTATAAACTTTTTTTGCGATCGATTTTTGTGTAGCTACACTTAAATTATAAGCACGTTTTATTATTAAAAACTTTAAGTATATACTTATTTCATTAAAAATAGCAATACAAATTAATATAGTTTAATCTCTTCTCTATATATAATAAAAGGATAGAAAAGTCAATTCTGTACATGAAAGATATAAAAAAAATAAAAATCAGGTCGGTTTATATGTAGATTATAGAACCTAAAAAACAACTCAGCAGAATTCTTGCCTGTCTGTCTGTCTGTCTGTTTATTTGTTCGTCAATCACGCAAAAACTACCAGACAGAAATTGATGATTTTTTGCATGGTATTAGCCTAGGGTCCCAAGGTACATTTTTTTTGGGTTTCATTCCAAATTTCATTATAATTTTCTTTAAAAAAAAAATTAAAACTGAAAAATGTAAATTACTTAAAATACCGATAACTACTAAATGAAATTCAATTATTTTTAGCATGGTAATAGTTCAAAGCCAAATGCAATTTATACAATAGTTTTTATCATGGAGTATAAAGAAATTTTAGCAGAAAAAATAACATAATTATATTTTTTAATAAAAAAAATCGACTTCTTCAATTTCAACCGGATTTCATACTCTGAACTTAACCAAACTTTCACCAAACTACCCTTTATGTTTACCCTTTTTAATAAAAAAAAGAATCATGAAAATCGGTTGAGTTGATATTGAGATATTCGTCCATATGTCGCGCACATATATCATGTAAATTTGAGATTTATATGATTTTCTCATAGATACCATAGATAGATAGAATTAAATTAAAATAGGGACTACACGGGACGCACTAGCTTCCAAATAAAAAAAGAATTATCAAAATCGGTTCACACAGTCAAAAGTTCTGAGGTAACAAAGATAAAAAATACAGTCGAATTGATGAGCTCCTCTTTTAAGAAGTCGGTTAATAGAAATCTGACATAATTAATTACGATTATTTTATTTAACCACAATTAAAAAGAAAAAAGTAAATTGAGGCCGTTC
>DWLH01001177.1:0-14018 GCA_018249795.1 Heliconius telesiphe telesiphe
GTTGCCTGTAAGAGATCGCTTTTAGTGATAAGGCCGCCATTGCACACTTGTTATTCGTTGTTATAATGTACTGTATTTTATTCTTCTTCTTATTTGTGCAATAAAGTATTATATTATTATTATTATTTTGAATCATTCTTTCATTATTCATAAAATAAATTTAAAATATATTGGGCTTACAAATTAATAATATGTAAATGTTATAATATAAATTCCACTAAGTGGCAAGATTAAGAGTTTTATTTATAGGATAATTAAAAATAAATGCATCAAACTAGCATTCCTAAACATTCCTAAACCAATATTTAATAAAAAGTCACAGTTTAAGATAGTTAATTATAAATATCGTATCTAATCAACGATAATATTATATAATTAACGAATTTGAAATAAAACATAAAACAAATATCAAGCTGAAAAAGTATAAATTATTTCATATTTTTATATAATATTACATAAGTTATTAAATATAATATAAAATAGATTTAAACCAGTTTTAGGGAGCAATATGATTTTTATTAATATTAAGTACTTTAATATTTCATAATAAAATTATAAGTACTTAAAGAACTATACAATACATGGCCATGAAAGAGTAATAAGTGTTTCCTATATCTATTATCTCACAATAAAAGTGAAAATATCATATCTTTAATTAATTAATACATAAATAGCAATTCAAACAATTAATTCTTTAATTCACCAGAAAGTGAGGAACGGAGGTGTATTAATAGGGAACAGAGCATTTTAACACTAGATTGCTAGGTTCCCTCGTCCTACTGTACTATGTGCAGGATACAGTGTGAAGCTAAAATAAAATTATTTCTTTTCAGCGCCATAACTTTCTACTGAGATAATAATCGGCAACACTGAATTAAGTAGATATCAGTCGTTGAAATTATATTTAGTGTAATTGTCTTCGTGATTGTGAAAGCCTTTGTGTTTTATGTAGCGTCCTTCAACTGTTGTTTGAACACAGCTATTGCATCCGAGTCGTTTCCTGTCTCTACATGTCCAGTTAATAGTATTCTGATAACGATTATTAATCCAATATTTGTTGTCTTTGAATATTAGCACCATACTGCCAGTTCTATGAGACGGCAGATAATAAATACCTGAAAAAACTATCACAATTACCATACAATCTGTACAAGAATACATTAAAAATAAGAATATTTATTAAAAAAAAAAAAACTCAATAGTAAAATATCTTGTTTCCACTCCATAAACATTTTAATAGGTAAAAAAATATTAAGTAATAAAATAAAACCTTCACATATACCAGAATATTGTATTCTAAAATATCATCAAAATTTGTTTCCATCTAAAAACTAGCAGGTCCCTACATAGAAACATGCTTCCAAAGACACATTAGTATAATAACTATACTAAAAACAATAAGTACATTTAATTACATCACATGATTTAAACAAACAAACAGTTTATATATACAATATATGTAACAAAAAAAATCATTTCATCTGTTGTCTAGATAAATCTTTTTCTCTTATGAATCTGCCGTCATGGCATTGTCTAAGTCGTGGAGGGTCGTGTATATGTTTCCCTCTAAATATAGAGATATAATCTCTACCGTCGAATCCTCTGTAGGTTATGACGTCAGCTCTGCAGCCATGGACATCCCTGGAGGAGCAGTACCATTGTTTCTTCCCATGTGCTTGATGATTTTTCATATAAAACGTAAAACCGTTGAGGATAAGGAGGCCCGCACCCGTTCGACCTGGTATGAACTGCGCTGGAACTGTCAGAATAACCTTGGTTAACCTTTATGTACCTTGAGAGTAAAATAAAACACAGTTCTTTTTCAATTTTATTTATGTCAACATTGCTGACTTAAATTATTCAATATAAATATATACTTTTTTAAGTCAACAGCATTGATTTACCTCTTTAAATAAAACAAAACTAAATAAAACTAAAGGAATTTCAGGAAAGGATAATGGTAAATAAATAGACCAGACCATCCCGCATCATTTTATTTATCAGGATATTTTTTTATTTTTATTTATTTATTTATTCATAACCATAACATATACATAAAATATTTTCTGTATTGCTAGATTGTATACAAAAAAAATAATATTTTCAATTATTTAAAAAAAAATTTTTAGGTAATGGCACCATGATTGTATTTCATTGGGTAAGATATAAATAAAGAAGGGTTTCCAAATCGATGAAGGCAGACAGACATTTTAAAAAAAAATTGTTTGGTGTTGTTGCATGTCTTTAAAATATCTCTGTCTAATAATGATTGTGAGACTCATATCAGGTTATAAAAACCTTCACTTTATTAATTTCAAAATATATTTTTCATATAATAAAAAAAAATCACTGCAAAGCCTTCACCAGTCCGTTTTATCATTATGCTTTTCCAGCATATTTAATTCTTTACATATTGTTGACATATTATGATCTAGGAATCGAACCCAGTATTAACTGTCAGTTTTAACCAGCAATTAAGTAAATGAGGTTTTGAACCCATTAAAAGTATTTCTTTTACAAAAATTGTTGCTTTAAAAATGGAGATTTCTGCTCTTTACACTTAAGAACCTTGTTTTACCACACTCTATTCTCCATCAGGGATAGTACACATTTTGCTAAGATTTCATATAGTATGAATATTTAATGTAAAAGTAAGCAAACATTATTTCATCTTCACATATCTCCCACAATATAAGTAGACAGAGAGAACCTAAGTGTAACCAAGTGTTAGGACACATCATTCTCCACATTCTACCTGTTTTAATCTAGTAATATTTGTCATTTCTTAATAAAAATATTTATTGAGATTCGAACTCAATATATACTTATTCATGGCTTTGTCATCTTCACACATCTCCCAATATCATGTACAAATACTATAAAAATATACATATAATAGTATGGATAGAACACATCAATAATCACTTTATTTCATATTTTCAAAGTGTTACTGAATACCCATGTTTTTTATGTATCTAATCCTTGGTGAGAATATGGGGATTGAACCCATAATATTAACAAACAATATTTAGTCATTAAATCATCAACTTTCAAACTTAAAACTACAGATTTTTATTTTCATAAAAAAATCTCTGTCATTTGGGACTTGAACCCAATATTGAAGAAACTTAACCTTTTTCTTCTAACTTCGAAGTCGAAGTGAATCTAGATTTAAAATACTCTATTTCCACCTTTCTGCCTAGTTTTCAAGACAGAACAGTTTTTTCTTCAGAGATAACAAAAGTAATTCTTTTCCTGAGTGGGAATCGAACCCACAAGTGTTGCATTTACAGTTAGATACTATGCTGTTGCTCCATGACTGCCTTATTAAATTGGGATACTGGACTATGTGGGAGATTGATTTTATTATTACCACCTTTACAGCTTTAAGCTTCACAATATTTGATGCAACCAGCGACAACTTAGTGTCAAGATACTTCATTCTTCAGTTCAGCACTATTACTTTCTGTCTATATTGAAATATAGATACTTATATACTACCCGAATAATACAGGGATCGAACCTGTGGTATATATAATATTTCAATATGTTTTTTTTAAGTTTAATAATTAAAACTTCATAAAAACATACACCAACAAACAGTCACTATAGTGTTAAACACATTAACTTTCTTTATTATCTGGGATTTGAACCCAGCTTTACACTATTAAAATATTTGGTACTAAACAATCCTACACTTACCTTATTACATAGGTGTTCATATTTATATCTTCATAAACTCTTTATTATATGAAAAATACAATTTTGATTCAATAAACATGAAATTTACAATACTTATATTTCTTATATGTTGAATGACTAATGTGTTATATCAATATACTATATAATCAATTGTATTACAATAAGCTATTGGCATTATCTTTAAAAGTATTTAAAATTATAAATTACAGAAAACAATTGTGCTATTAATAAATAACAATACGTGAAAGATATGCAACAACGCAAATGAATGCCTGCCCTTCAAACAATCAAAACATTTATGGTGTATACAAATTTGACATTAAATCAACACTTTTGCTTTACCAGATATTTGGAAACCTTTCATAGAAAAACTTACACGCTATTACTCACCGAACTGCAGACCGCTACCAGGAACTGGACCTCAAAAAAATGTAAAAGCGGGAACAAAAACTAACCTTAACACTCAAGAAAAATTGCATTTGAAAACACTTTGAACACACTTTATGGCTCAAAACTTATGCCATATTGCACTATATACTTTTTACGACGAGATTTATCACTAATTTTAACAAAAACACGCGTAAAACAAGTTTAAAAACAATTTGACGTTTCGATGCTACGGGATTAAATCACGAAATTAGTATAGCGCGCACTTTATGATGATGTCTCGTGAATCATCGTATTCTTTTAAGGTAGTAGTTTCGCGGCGAACTCTATCTCAATGCTTTTAAAAGAGATTTGGAAGTGAAAATGTAGTAAAACAACAGTTATTTGGCATCGAGAGAGTTATTTTGACATTTTTGAAATGACTGTCCACAGATAACCTTAAATGTCGTATCATGTTTGTTTTAATGTTATTTTTAATTTTGTTTTAACCAAATTGTATTAGGAGAATATTATGCTATAAATATTCTTTTGTTTGTCAATTTATAAAATGTTTTTAATGTACTTATAACGAAACATATTCTTCCTTTTCCTTTCCTTTTTCCATTAACTTCCTTTAATTTAAGCTATGGAACTTTATACTATACCTACTTAATATATATGGACATCTAGCAGCCTACTTAAGTTTTAAAAAGATTTTATAAAAAGAATTTACGTTTATAAAAAGATTTTACGCTTTGGCTTACACAAAACGCTATAAACAATAGCATTATATTTTCTGCGCTATTAAACTTATCGAGTTTTTTAGGATGACCAATTAAGTACAAGCAAATTGCCTTGTAATATATTATAAAGTATAAACAATACTATGGACATCTAGTAGCCATTGCTTGAACTACTTACTATATTTACAAATTCGTCTGTTTTATCAAATAGTTCAGAATTTCTTCAATAGATGGCGCAATTCAAGAAATTAATTAATGAAGTCACTCAATACAAACCTTCTAAGATACCTAACACAGATTTGCTACATATAATGCCTTCGCCACAAGCTTCAATCAATAATGTAAATAATTATTTCATTAATATAGGCAAAGAGTTAGCAGAAAATATCTTGAATTATGCTCCTGCTCGAAAAAATATTTATACTACATGTAACCACCCATCGTCATTCGTACTGTTAGATGCTACTCTTCAGGAAGTGGACAATGTGCTTATGAGCTTGGATACGGGTAGTGCTCCAGGTTGGGACGGGATACCAACAAAATTCTTAAAAAGGTCTAGAGACATCATGACCCCGCTCATTTGCGCACTGTGCAACCTCTGCTTTAGCTCCGGAGTCTTCCCAGATGCTCTTAAGCGCTCCATTATCACACCTGTTTTCAAGAGTGGGGACAGAACGGAAGTCAATAATTACAGGCCTATATCAGTTTTAAGTTCTATATCTAAAGTCATAGAAAAACTACTTAACGCTAGACTAATGAGGTACTTAGATAAATATAAGATCTTGTCACGCTCTCAATACGGATTCAGGAAAGGCTTATCGACGCAAGATGCTATCTTGGACCTTACGTCTTTAATCGTTAGAGAAATAGATAAAGGTAAAAAATGTTTGGCTATCTTTCTTGATCTAAAGAAGGCTTTCGACACCGTATCTGTCCCCATTCTTGTCAGCAGGTTAGAACGCATAGGTATAAGAGGTACAGCGCTATCACTTTTTGCTAGCTACCTACAAAATAGGAGTCAAAAAGTAAAAATTGACGGGTGCTACAGCGATGAATGTGAGGTGATATACGGGGTGCCGCAGGGGAGTGTCCTTGGTCCAACGCTATTCTTGATATATATAAACGAATTGTGTAATCTTGAGTGCGCTGGGGGAAGGACATTCTCTTATGCGGACGACACTGTCATAATATTCGCCGGAGGTTCCTGGCTCGAGGTCGAAAATGTAGCAAATCAGGGACTACGTAAGGTTTACAGATGGTTGACAGATAATCTGCTTACCCTTAATATACAAAAAACTAATTATATTTGCTTCTCGACTTACCAAAATTTTCAACCAGAGCGGAACTTTGTCATAAGAATTCATAAATGTTTACATCAGGATAATCTGTATTGTAACTGTCCCTCCATAGAAAAGGTTAGTTTTACCAAATATTTGGGTGTAATCATTGATCAAAGGTTGAGTTGGCACCCACATCTCGAATTGTTAATGTGTAGGGTGCGTAAACTCATTTGGATCTTTAAATCACTCCGACATATTATGGATAGAAAATTATGTACTAAGATTTACGTTGCCTTAGCACAATCAGTCATTACATACTGTATTCCTACATGGGGTGGAGCGACTAAATCTAAGCTTATAGACCTGGAACGAGCCCAGCGATCTCTCATCAAGGTGATGTGTTTTAAGTCCTGTAGATTCCCAACAGACCACTTGTATATCTTCAGTGATTTGTTATCAGTTAGGCGGCTTTATATAATTAACCTTATCTTAAAATACCACAAATCGTTACCGTATAATCCAAACGTACTAAGCAAAAGACGACATGACATCGTAGCACGCGTCCACCCTGTTCGTACTGTGTTTGCTAAGAGGCAGTACGAATGTCAGTCACCTTTCTTATACAATAAAATTAATAAACAATTAAATATTTACCCTATGACCTTGTTTACGTGTAAAATTACCCTAGATAAATGGCTGAAGGAACTTACGTTTGAGGAGGTTGAGCTTTTGTTACGTCGAATTGTCTAATTATGGCTTAAATAGTCTTGCACAAACACACGCACACACAAACACACACACACACACACACACACACACACACACACACACACGCACGCACGCATGCACGCTCACACCCATACATACTGCTGTATTTCTATTTTAGTGCACTACCTTAAGATATTTTAAGATAATCTTTATGATGGTATTATTATGTACAATAACTGGTGTTCGATTTGGGAGTTGCGAGATATTCCCAACACAAGTGTCTTCTGACTACTTACTGGGAGGTCTCAGTGTATGTAATTTGTATGTTATAGTTCTAAATAAAGATTATTATTATTATTATTATTATTAATTCAGGAAATCAAAAAGTCAACTCAGCTTAGGTGAGTTATCTATCTCAAACACACTTTTTATAGTTAGTTTTTCATTATAACAAAGCAATACATAGATAATAAATTATGAATAATAGATAATGCGGCGTTGCCAGAGAGAATGGAGTGTTAAAAGCTACGGTCTCTGCACACGCCTATTCCCACGATTTCACTCCATATAATAGTATTCATTCTAAATTAGTATCTATACAGTCAAAAAAACACATCCGAGATAATTTCTATGTTAAACATATTAAAAGTCTCTATTCATTAAATAGTTTACCTTCATATAATATGCACGTAACAAATATACCTTTTAAATATAGATTAATCTAAAATACTTATATTAAAATATTTTCTAAACAAATTTCAAAAATTACTTCGAATTTTATTAACAGCATACAATTTCTTCCTTTAAAGCGTTAGCATAATGCATTCTGAACCTAATATCGTGTTAGCTGTTCCACAGCCATTCTTTAAACATATTTCTCGTTGTTTTACGAGAAGTAACACGTCGTACATTGTAAGGAATGGCGCACGACGTAAATTTGAAATAATAAAGATTGTAGTGACATAGCGCCCTTAAAACTTATTTATATTTTTTATAATAATGAAATTGAATTTAAAATCCACCATTTGATTTGTGGAAAAGAGGTAGTAAAAAAACTATTTTGTAGCTTTTATATAATTTATTAAAATAAAAATAAATCAGCTTCACGCTGTATCCCGCACACAGCAGGGTAGGCAGAGGAAACCTAGTGTTAAGACACTCCGTTCCCCACTTTCCGCCGAATTCTGGAGGCATTGCGTGTTGAGTGGCAGAACTCAACGCCGCGCTTTGCATCGACAATAGAGCGAAAAAATGGAAATATAAATCTAAGTAAATATTTCATCTCCTCGAGTGGGGATCGAACCCACAACCAGTCGGTTTTACAGTCACACCTTGTGCCTCTGCGTCACGACTGACCTATAATTTATTTAGTTTATTTTTATAATTTATAAGATATATAAAGGCATTGAAGGTTTCTTATTTAAATACCGACACTAAAATGACAATAAAATCGATATGTTTGGGTATAAACTTATTGAAATAATTTAGGTCTTCATCCAAGAAAAAATAAATAAATGTAATATATGTATATTATACTTAAAAAAACAAGTCACTGAATTTAAGGCCTTTATTTGTAAATCACTCTCAAGACTGAGGTCGATTTTGAGATGAGAGTGATCTTGAGATGCCGCTTTCATTCATAGTCTATTATAATTTATGAATGAAACCGACATCTCAACATCGCTCTCAAGGTCAATCTCAGAGCTTATAGCGATTTATAAATAAAAGCCTTAAACACCATTAATACAGTTAATTAAAACATAATATTTGTATGCAATTACTTATATCAAAGACGTTTCGTTTAAAATATACTTAGAAAGTATAATAATAATCTACATCTTAAAGGTGACCAATCGCAGCGCAGAGGCAGAAAATGTGGCTGTAAAGGCGACTGCTTGTGGGTTCAATCCCCGCACGAGGAACTGAAATATTTATGTAAATTTATATGTCGAGGCAAGACGCGGCGTTGAGTTCCGCCAGTCAACAAGTCAACACGAAATGTTTCCAGAATTCGGCGAGAAGTGGGGATTGCATTAATAATAGGTTCCTCTCTGCCTACCCTGGTGTGTAGTGTGTCACACACAGCGTGGAGCTGATTTGATTTGATGTTAAATGTAAAGTTTTACAGTAAAAGTTATATCATTAATAAATTTTCAAATATCGCACACGTTAATTAAAATTTCTAATGAAGGTATAAAACAAATAGTAAGCTGGAGCGTACTTCAAATATCTGCCTCAATCAAACTCATCTCGACTGCTGCACGGTGATAAAGGTAACTGGAAATGCTACGCTTGAGAGATTGAGAAAGTTCAATATTTTAAAACTTATTATTATTTTTTATTGTACTAATTACAAACATAAAAATATGAACGAGGTTTAGAGCCCGCGCCACTTGGAAGTCGCCCAAGTTTAAATATTTTTTTAAGAGTATAATAAAAATGATAATACATATTATATGTATATCTGTAATGTAAAGTTTTATTCCTGTCTATGCTGCTAAATGAAAATTTCAATTATTTTTTAGTAAGTAATTGGATTACTTTAAATATTTTTTTTTATCAAAAATATGATAAAATTATCTAAAAAAATATTTATTTGTTAACAAAATTTACTTTGAGTACATATGTATTATGTACTTTAATTTGTCGTTGTCGACATCAGAATATAACGCCACGCCTTGATGGCATAGAGCAACTAAGGTCCGAGTTGTTCTACCCGACCATAGAGTAATAAAGATTGCCTTACACAACAATTATTAAATTTATGATTTTTTTTTTCTGTATAAAATTAAAATAATTATTTTTCTTATTTTGTATATTTAAAAAGTATCCTAGTATTATTATTCACCTTAATTATGAGTATAATGATGATGTAAATGATGAGTAATATATAACCCATTAATCTTGATAGACTCGTAGATGAAGTAAAAAGTATAACACTACATTATACATATATAATAAAATCACGACAAATATAATATCTAAAATCAAAATGTCATTTTCAATGTATTCCAGTAAAATTTATCTTCCCTTCCACTCTGGATTGTCGATATAACGGAAACGCGATGAATTTGCTAAATTTTCTGATGAGTTGATGAATTCGAACGAATTGTTTAATCAGATGAATATTTATTTACTTAAGGTTTTACGTATGTGGTACTTAATTGTGGTATTTCTATGACGTTGTCGTTTTCTTTGGACGCTTGTTAGAGAATAGAATTTTATTGAATCTTCTCTTTTGTAGGAAAATGTATGTTGGTAGGTAATTGAAATCATCTAATAGATAACTATAGTCCATTTATTTTAGCATGAGTCAAAATGTAAACAAAGTAATACTGTTTCTAAAATCGAATTTCACTTGATATAACGATTGTATTTTCAACATTTCTCTGTCTTTGCTTTATTTTTCCAACTTAACGCTACATTCCGCACATAGCAGGGTAAGCAGAGAGATCCTAGGAACCTAGTGTGAAGACACTTAGATGGAAACATTAAGACACTTCTCTTTCACAGTTTCGAGTTTTCTGTTAGGTACGTATGAGTGACGTACTTACTAACAATGTTTGATTTCACCTTATGTTATGTACATGTTGCATATATTAATTTTAATTTTCTTTTTTTATAAGTGAAGGCAATTTTTAACTGGATATATTTTTTAAATGCACTCTCCTATTGCGTAACATTATCTTTTTTTTTTTTATCGAACAACTTCCTTTGTATGTACTACGTGACATTGGTGAAGTTATTAATGCTCAACTGGCACATTTGGAACGTCTTAAAGAAAGAAGAGAACAGAAAAGATTTCAGCTAAAACAAAATGTGCTCAATGATTAAATTAAAAAAAATGGACACGAAGATAGTATGATGTGTTTTTGTTTTTTTTTTGAGGTCTTCAGGATGCAATGCAGCATCATCTGACCGAACGCGATGGTTGTGGATTCGATCGCCACTCGGGGGATTGAATTATTTTCATTTTCCCGCTCTAGTATCCAGAGTTATAAGTAGGTAAGTATAAGTTCCACCACTTAAGATGCAATGTCTGAAATTTAGGCGTAAAGTGGAGTATTTCAACACTAGGATCCCTCTTGCGTCCTCTATTATATTGATGCACCGAATAAATCCCTAATACGCTGGTATTACGGATGGTACTAGATATATAAAAAACATTTTCATATTTCATATCATGGCATATTAAAATTTACGACTAATTAAGCCGAACGACGATATTATAATATAACAGCCACATAAATGTTTAACGTCCACTTCAAATAAGCTTATTACATCGTATTTGCATAAAACTGTAAATTACTGTTACATTTAAAATCGTAAAATATAATGGAAGCTCAAAAAAAATATGCGATTTAAAAAAAAGGCAGTATTAACAAGAAAAATACAGTGCATTCATTGGCGATTGAGCCAATTTAAATAATTAATTAGGTTACTTAATTGTTAAAAAAAAATTAAGCTTCACGCTGTATCCCGCACACAGCAGGGTAGGCAGAGGGAACCTAGTGTTAAGACTCTCCGTTCCCCACTTTCTGCCGTATGCTGGAGGCATTGCGTGTTGAGTGGCAGAACTCAACGCCGCGCTTAGCCTCGACACCAGAGCGAAGAAATGGAAATATAAATTTAAGTAAATTTATGAAATATTTATTATTTTATTTTATTTATCTCCTCGAGTGGGGATCGAACCCACAACTGCTGCTGTTGATTTTACAGTCACACTTCGTGCTACTGCGCCACGGCTGGCCTTAACTTACATAAAATTTTGCTTAATTGATTTAATTGTTAAACTTACATAAAATATAAATATATATATATATATAAAAAAAATGTATGCTTAAAAGTTGATTATTAAATTTTACCTAAAAGAGTAACAAACTTATCCTTTTTGAATTACCTAATATGTTTACATCATAATGTTTATACTATATTTTTGATAATATTTAAAATTAAAAGTTGATTATTAGGTATGCCGTATTTGCGAAGCGTCACAACAGAATAACTTCAATAGTATTTTCTATTAATCTAAAGTTAAATAAAAACAGAATAAAAAAAAAATCTAAAGTTCAAATGTATTGTTGTTGTCAATGTTTCATAAAAAAAATTGGTAATCATTAACTAATACTACAATGGTAGCAAGTATCAACCAGCTGATCAGCACTTTTGGCTTGAATATAGAGTAGTTCATACACAATGTAATATATTTAGAGAACTAAAATAGCAAAAAATAGGTAAATATTCTATAAATTATTCTTAAGTAATCCCACAGGTGTTATCTATGTATTTCCATTCTTTTTTTGATTTGTGAATATCAAAAGTAAAAACTGAAACTTTATAGGATCACTTTGTTTGGAGGAGAGAGTCTCTAGAGCACACAAAAAAAAAAACTTGTCAGTCGACGCAACCAAAAGAAAAATAAGTATAATGCAAGTAGCATTATACTTAGTTCTTTCCGCTTATTGTTTGACATTTGCCGAGTAATCATAAACTATAGGGAAGTCCCCGTTGACTTGGAATTATGAAATTAGTAGGATAGGTTTGAAATAATGGAAAATGTAGATAAGTATAATAAAAAAAATCACTGGTCTAATTTCTCTTAGTAATTTTAAGGGTTTAATTTAGTAAGTAAAATTTCTAGGTTGAGCACGAGACTAGTTAGGGGTGTGCAGGGACCAATAAACTCCCCCTTAACTGTTTAGGCGGCCCTTACTATACAGCTCCTTCCTTACATTTGTATCTTCTATTACTTAATGGTAGTTGTTCCCATACTCTTAAATAATATTTTATTTAACAGAATATGGCGGCAGAGTGTGTGACTGTACATGTAAATGTTGTGGGTTCAATTCCTTTTTAAGGGGATAAATATATGTTTTTTTTTAACATTTTTTAAAGCGTTATTCCACACTTAGGAAAGAAAAATACTTACAAAACGTATTGTAGTGAATATTTTATATTGTGTGTCGTGTCTTTACTCACAAACCGCTATAGTATAAATTTTTTAACGTAGCGGGACTCGAACCCGCACCTCCTGGAATTTTTATACGTTTTCTGAATAAGTATAAATAATTGTTGTTTCCTAGCTCTGATAAGGAAACAAAGCGTTGCAAGCTCCTGCTCAGTCAGTCAGTCAGTCAGTGTCAGCAATGTCTCGAAAATTGAACGGTGCCTGTAAAACAAAATGTCTTAACACTAGGTTATATTTATAATATCTTTTTTTTTTGTTGGTACAGAAAGAAACGAAAAACAAGTCAAATAAATTGAATAACACAATTGAAAAAGAAAATAAAACTTTTCTAAACAGATTTATTTCCCAAAACTGAGCGAGAATAAATGACAGCTTGTTCTGATTGATATTATAATTTATACTTTAGGTGCTTTTTCTCATTTCTATTTAAAATATTTATGAATTGAAAGAATACGTTACGCAATTTGTATTAGTATTTGAAAAATATTGTGAAGTAGTATTGTTATTTCTTTTATTTTATCGTCACGCTGTATCCTTCATATAGCAGGGTAGGCAGAGAGAACTTAGTGTCAAAACACTCCGTTCTTATTTAGACACTTCCCTTCCTCACTTTTCGCCGTATTCTGGAGGCATTGAGTGTTGAGTAGTGGAAATTCAAAAATAACAATAATTTGTATAGTATAAAATATTTTTTTATATGTACTGTTAACATTTATTTCAAAATATATGACAATATTTACTTGATTTATGATACAAACAATAACATGAAAATTTTTTTAATAATAAAGTAAAGTTTCAGTTTGAGAAATATAAAAAAAGAGTTGCATCGGCCGGGAATCGAACCCGGGCCGCCCGCGTGGCAGGCGAGCATTCTACCACTGAACCACCGATGCTGATGACTTAGAATGCCAAAATTTCGTCTAATACTCAGGACTAACTAAATAAGGATTTGTTTACAAATTTTACTTTTTTTAAACAAATGATAAACTTATCATGTTAAAAATAATTTTGTATTAGCAGTATAATTTTATTAATTTTATGTATAACTAGCGGACCCGGATGCGGCTTCGCCCGCTTGAAAATACCGCTTGAGAAAATTCTTATTAATAGAAAAAATATGTAACTAATTAAAATGAACAAAAATAATAAGTAAACGCAATCAAAGAAAAAAAAAAAAAAAAAAAAAAAAAAAAAAAAAAAAAAAAAAAAAAATAAAAAAAAAAAAAAAAAAATAAAAAGAAAAAAAAAAAA
>DWLH01001178.1:0-14016 GCA_018249795.1 Heliconius telesiphe telesiphe
CTTAAGTAGGTACTATTAATATATTTTCTTTCACACAAGCTATTAAGCTAATATCAATAAATAAGTTAGAATTAAGCAATTACGATAAGCTATTTACACGTTGTACACAAGATCTGCTTGCATCGCTTAACGAAAGTACGGGATCTCCTAAGATCAAGTAAAAGTAATCACGAAGCGAAGGCATTGCGCTTATATGATAAGAGAGTATCTAGCGGGCTTGCACACCCGTTGAACGCCGATCTGTGATAAACTGTGGGTATAGGGTTGGCAGTGTTGCACGTTTAATACTGATAAGATAATAAGAATAAGATCTTTGATTATTACACATTTTACTAAATTAATTAAACTTTTTGACCGGATCAATCCGGTTTATTTAGTATTATAAATTTTTGGGAACTCGAGTTTTCGAACGCTTTGCAATAAACCGTGGTCACGGATAGACTCTGTCCGTCTGTCAGTCGACATAAATATTATATCAAACTACCGCCAACGATTTCTTAATTACCTCGCGTACTGCCCTGGATTCTTGCAGAATGAGCTGTATACTTATGTATAAGCTTGAATATATAAGAATAATTCATTTCAAATATTTAATAGTGTTTGTAAATTTATTTAATTTTAATAAGGAATTTAATATCTAATATTTTAAGAGACCTGAAAAAGTCGAATTGCCTGCAAAAGAATGATGATCAGAAACGGAAGAAGAAAAATAATGATTTTATTGTTTAAAAAAATTACACAATTCATAAAAAAAATGTTGAAATATATGTGCATAAAGCCTACGTAACTATACCATAAGAGGCCTTAGACTTTGCTGGTACTCAAGGAAGACAAAATACAATTCTGCTGCAATAAAATTTTGTTAATATAAATTGATAATATTATTTCTTGACAAAAGTTGTCATGGCAATGATGTTATTTTTTTACATTTACACTGTATATTCATATACCAGGCCCTAGCCTGGTACTGGTCCTTAACATTTGAGTTCCCTCTATACATATATAACCTATTATATAGGTATAGAGGGAACCCAAATGTTAAGGAGCCGTTCGACACACTGTGTATTGATTTGCAGGACTCAAGTGCTCGTGCACCTGCGTGACCCGACACCATGGCGAGGCAATGAAAAAAAATAATTTCCCCGAGTGCGTATCGAACTCACAACCGGCGTGTTCACAATCAGAGTTTTATTGATGTAAGTAAGTAAGTAATTCAATTTATTTATTTTTATAAATGGCATATAGAATAAGCTATCAATATTAATTTAAGCTTTAATCAAACAAAAATATATAAACAATACAAAAAGTAATAATACAAGTATTTATCATATTTTTATATTTAATTAATTATTGGTGACAACCCTACTGTCCTGTCTGTCCCTTTCTAACGTGAGGTGAAAGTACGTAAAGGAGCAGGACAGCCATGCTAGTTGAGTTGATAATGAGTTGGAGAAATGGTAGTGCATTCTTCAGTAGGGTCAATAGAAAGTGAGAGGGCTTTTACGAAGGTTTTTGTAAAATTCTTAATGATATCTATTGTAATATGACGTGGTGTATGACGTAATTCCTGGTCAGTGACTTCCGAGACGCAGGTTACGGGTTCTTTCTCCAAATACTTGTCTTACTTGTGTTATAAACTTTTGAACATATTGAGTGACTGAAAGATAATTTAGCTAAGTGAATTTTAAGATAGTTTTAGAAACCATTTTTTACAGTTTAAAAAAAATAATCTACATATTCTTCCAAAGACCCAATCCTAAGCTCAACATAAACAGCTTACACATCAGAATCGTCATAATCAGCATATCCACAACCGACCACAATCTCTAGTACTATCACTATCAAGCCTATTTCAATGCCAATTTAAATATTCCATATTGAATATCTCTAGGACCGCGCCCACCATTGTGTACCCATTGACTGATCGCTTGTCAGCGCTAGACAAATCAAGATCGATACAGATACTCTTCTCACTCCCTCACGCTTTATCCTATAAGTCCATCTTATGTGAATTGTCTCGATCTGTTTATATCATTTGTCACGGTACTTTCTTATATGAGGTATCGTAGACAAGGAATTTAGGTGACGGATTTTAAGTGTTCAGATGGTTATGGATGGCGTGGTCGACCGCAGCATTGTTTTGTGAACTTTAAAATGTAAAATATTGTTTTTTCCTGATTCTCGTAAGAATTCCAAGATCCAATTTCAATTCCCTACTATTCTTATTTCTTCTTATTCCTTTGTGCCGTGTGATCCCGGCCTAGAATAGGATCATCCTGGTACTGGTGGAGTCGTAAGAGGCGACTAAAGTACGTGTGGTAGAGTCACGTCGCCAGCAGTAGCAACACGCATGGGCAGACTCGACCGGATCATTACCATCCGGCATTTAAAACCGGCGTTAAGTAGTGGCTTTATGCCACTGCGTTTCGCATCAGGTAATGCCGGGCTCCGGCGCCCAACCCACCTTACAGGCCGGCAACGCACCTGTAGCTCCTCTGGTGTTGCACGGGGTCGTGGGCGGCGGTAGTCACTTACCATCAGGTGACCCGAACGCTCATTTGCCTTGTCTTTTCAATAAAAAAAAAAACCTACACGTCGTATATATGTACATGTAAAATTTCTAAGTCCAAGTAGTTTGGCGTTTGTCTATCAATCACTCAGTAACGGAAGAGTTTTATATACAAAACAAAATAAATATACATACATTTACACCTTTAGCATTTTAAGTATTATTCGCCTTAGCCTGATTTTTGCAAAGAGAGAAATGGTCATATTACAAGCGATGTCTTAATGCTATGAATTAGGGGTGTCACTAGGTTTTTAAGTGATATGAAAAAAGTTGCCACAAAAGTGATAAGATTAAGAAAAAAACACATACAAATGGGAAACTACTAATGTTATAATGTACCCAATTTTATAACCTAATACAAGATATCGTTAACTTAAAACATATTTAAAAAACATTGCCGAACATAAAAAGTCACAGCTACAAATTTTTAAATTAATAATGTAGAAACCAATTATTTAATAAGCAAAAGGCACCTAGAGGTATAATCTTAATATCACATTCACAGGCCAGTGTAGGGCGGAAGGCACGCGTGACCCGGCATTTCGTGGGATGAGCTAAAGAGAAGCAACACTTTCTTGTGGCGAAACTCTCAAAGATTACCCAAGTCTCATAGTTTTGAGGTGAGTTAGTTTATCTCGTTGGGTTTCCGGGATGGTGTTAGTGGGTCGTTGTGTTGTAACGCAGGTCATGTTTAATAGAGAATCTTTTAAGACTTGTTAATTTTGGTGCTGCTTTTGACTGTAAGACCGAAAGATCTATTTTCGATTTATGAATCGATGTCTTGACGGGATTACACAAAATGTCTTAACACTAAGATCCTTCAGCCTATCCTAGCGTAAAGATTAAAAAAATGGCCTATTTTAAACGTTTCTTTGATGTAATAGTTGGTAAGAAATTTAAATTTTGTGTTTTATTACCATCAAGAAAAATATTCAGATTATCTTTAGTATCCAAAAAAAGTTAATGTATTCGACATAACTCGCACTTAGTTATGTCTAATACTTTGCTCTTAAGCCAAAGCAAAAAGTTAATAATAAAGAAAATTCCTAAATTATTTACTTTAAAATGAGATTTTCTCAGAACTCTTCAATCCCATTACGCAGCAATTAATGGATCAACATAACAAAACAAAAGGTTGCGTCGCTACAAAAATATTCTACGCATCTCCAACTTACACAACAGCACAATGAGAGTTAAGAATTAACACCGACATTGGGTAATGGGCGTTTGCTTTTAAAATAGAAAGGCGATGCTTTATTGTGGGAAGCTTAAATTTATTGTGTGTTAGCGGAATTTGTATATTGAGGTTATCTAAACATGTGACAGGCTAAAGAGAATAGAGGCTGAGGCTGTTAGTTTCTAAGACAATCTACGCCGTGCCTAAAGTGGCTAGGCCAGTATAATTACTGGTAACACCTTGGCTCTTAGAATAGCATGATCAGTGGATATGCCCATATTTGAGAACATCGAGGTTTAGGTGAGGTTAGCGTTCGTTTATTTTTTTTATTTGGAAAGTTTTAGAAATTGTTTTAGTTGTTTTTCTTTTTTCTAAATAGTTTTGATTTTATTTAAAATAGTAACTAGAGTTAGCGTATTTCTATTCAATATTTTAAATTTTAATCTATACACAAAACCAAATTTTGAAAAAAAAAAAATTATATGAAAATGAAGAAAGTTGTAGCTTTATGTAGGACTTGACCTTAATGAAAGAAGAATATTTAGATCAAGTTGCAATATTTAGATCAATTATTTTTGATTTTGAATGTATTTTCTGTAAAATCAATCTGTTCCATAAAAAAAATTCTAAAATTGCAAAAATATATTAAAATTTTGCATTCAAAATAACCTTACATTTCCTACCTTTTCAACTACTATACATAATACCAATATATCACCATTGTAACTTCGTTAGGATGTACCCAGGGCACTGGGTCGAGGGCGGGGGTGCCGCAGCCGGCGTGGCGCCAACTTTCACCGATGTCAATGACCAGTAGTCAAATAATCGATGCTGTTTACATAATCTGCAACTGATTGCATTATAAAATATTTGAATGTATATTGAGGTCATCGTAGCGAAGAGGCACAGTGTGGGTTCGATTTTTCTGGAAAGGATATCAAGACAAAATCCGATGATGAGTTATTTCACTTACAAAAGGTACCTTATGAAGTTTTTTAATATAAGATTCCCGCAGCCTATACGCGGGATACAGCGTTAAACTAAAAAAAATATTATAAATCAACAGAAGCTATCTTCCATTTATAGTATTGTGAATATTTATTCCGAGTGCATAATGACCAGACGGTCAATAAAAAGTAAATTACCTGCTACGTTACAAAATATGAGGAACAAGAATACCTGTAAATGCATAATAGCAGAATCAGACCGGACGATCATTATGATTGTGTTTGTATGTATGTACATTTGTACGTGTTTGCTTTAGATGTGTGTTATATGATTTTTTTTTGTAAATTGTAATTTTACACTTTGTGTTATAATTTTTTTTTAGTAAAAATGAATTATATAATAAAATATGGTCGTTGCCTGCAATTGTCGTGACTTGTATTTTAGGTATCTTATAAGTTTTGCTCGGTAAGCAGTTTGTACCTAGTTATATTTATTAATATCCATATTATTTCTATTTACAATAATACGTAAAATGGAAAATTATTATATTTTCTTGTCTTCGCGGAAACCTAGAAAAATCCTCTAAATTTCAATAGTCTAAATCTGGGAGTTTGTCAACGCGTTGTTTGTCCACTGGCAGATAAAACTTGAAACATTTTCAAATTACAAAAATTACCTAATTGAATAAAAAACATTTTAAATCAAAAGTATTATATATCATTTAGAAAAAAAAAAAATTGACCAAAATTTGGACCTTTGCTATGACAGCAAGCAACACTCACAAAGACTTATTTTATTTTTTATTACTTATCTTATTTTCTTGTAAATTTACATAATTTTATTTTAAGGAACATAAAATATATGGAAAATACATTTACATCACCAAAAGCTGCTATTAAATATATGTACTTTCGTATTTTGCATACTGTTTTCACGTTTATTAAAAAATTAAAGTACATTAAAAATATAGAGGTACAGATTTAATGAAAAAATCGTGATGTAGCGAAGCAGTATTTGTTTTTCTACGTCTTTTTACGAAACTGTAACAGTGCTAAGGGTAAGCTATAATCGAATTGGTTTTTTTTGTTTAAAACTTTATCCCGCATGTTGCAGGGTAGGCATACGGAACCTAGTGTTAAGACTCTCCGTTTTCCATTTATCGCCAATTTCTGCAGACATTTCACATTTTTTTTGCCTTGACACCAGAATGACAGTGAAAATATTAAATATTTTATTTCCTCGAGGGGGATGGAACCCACGACCTGTTGTGCTTACAGTCACACGCTTGTGCCCCTGCGCCACGATTGGCCACTATTAACTTGTAACATATAAAAAAAATATTGTTCAATGAAATATCCTCATAAGTCACTTGAACGCTAAATTATTGGAGACATTGACATTTGGCATTTTCTTTTTTAAAGCTTCGCTAGATACAGAATCCACATATAATTGGATACTCAGAGGGAACACAGTGTCGAGACACTTCGTTCCCCACTCCCCACCCAAATTATTCCGACATAAATACCAAAAATTAGCTGTAAAGCAACATGAACGTAATCGTGATAGCTCCACAGCCTTTGACAGATGGTTATCGTTGAAAAGAAAGTGACCTCTGTATAGCTCATCGGATAATTGTTTTAGTAGTCGTGGATCTCGATTGTCACGCGTCGGTCTGTCTGTCCATTGTTCTAATGCTACACTTTTGTGTTAGCACCGTTTAGAAGAATCTTTTGGGAGCAACGGTTTGTAGTGTGGATGTTGCGGATTCGATTTCGATATTTAACTGATTGTGCGACGCCAAGAATCTGTTTTTATATATCAAATCAGCTTCACGCTGTATTCCGCGCACTGCAGGGTAGGCAGAGGGAACCTAGTGTTAAGACACTCCGTTCCCCACTTTCTGCCGAACTCTGGAGGCATTGCGTATTGAGTGACAGTGCCTCGACACCAGAGCGAACAAATAGAAATATAAATTCCAACCAGTCAGTTTTACAGTCACACTTTGCCCCACACCCCTGCGCCAGGACTGGCCTGATTTTTATATATACATACGTATATATACGTAATTTTAACATTACTTAAGAGACATGTCGTGTTAAGTGTCAAAACTCATTACCAGAGAACACAAATGAAACCAACTTAACGCTTTTTGCCCAACAGCAGCGTTGGCAGAGAAAAGCTAGTGTCAAGACGCTCTGCCTAACTGCCTGCTCTAACTCCGTACCTTGTCTTAACAGTAACTAAAATACGATCATTCGCCTGAATGATAATCGAACTTACTGCCTCTTTGTGTAAAACATACTATCCCACTACGTCTCGATGTATTCTAAGCCTAGATTAATAGCAAAATCTATTCTAAATAAGTTGTAAGTATATGACACTTTGGTCCAATATAACGCTATAACGATAATAGTATGATGGAAGACGGTAAAATGAGGAGATCGTGATCGAGTCTTCGCAAAAGGCAAATCTGGCACCTTTTAATTTCGTTGTTGGCACATATTTTGCGGTTTCTTCGGCTGTTAGGTAATAAATTTCACGACAGCTTTTATTCACTTAAGTAAGTGTCGTGACTCTCGTATTTTTGGTTTATTAGAAGTTTTGTTCGGAAAGCTATTTGAAGTTATGTTTGGCAATGTCAATATTATTTGTATTTATTATAAAAATATAATTTTGTCAAGTTTCAAAGACTATTTCAAAGTATATTTATTATGGCGATATTGGGAAAATTCCTTTAGTAAAAGATTTAGTTTAAAAGTATTTTATGTTGTAAGTAGAAAGAAACTAACGATAAATTTTTCCATGTGGCGAATCTCAACAACGATTTTTTTTACTTTTCAGCGGACATTAGAGTAGCCAGAAACAACATAGTGCCAAGACACTCACTCGCTCGAATTTACTTTACTTGTCGAGTGGTGGAACACAACGCCGAACTCTATTTACCAGATCAGAGAAATAAAAATAATTTAAGCATTTTTTTTCGTTCGAATCGAATCAAAAACCATCGAGTTTTAGGTCCGTTTTAACTTAAATTACGATACGAGTCAATAACACATAATAAGCATAATTAATAATTTAAATATCTAATATAAACGTTTTAAGACAAACAATAGTACGTTGTGGGAAGTCACTTCAAGTTAAAGATCGGTAAATGAGTCAGGGTCAACCTGTGTTCTGAGCTGTACAGACAAGTGAGCACTGTTGTATCATATACTAATATACTATGTTATATTCTATTGATTTGAAGGTTAATAGTTGGCATAATAATGTTTAGTTATATAATTTTCATATCTTGGCATCTTTCCGGAATGAACTAAGAAATTATGCATAAAAAAAGTTATTTTGTGGCGTTAAGTTCCGCCACTCAACACGCAATCTCTCCAAAATCCGGCGGAAAGTGTGAAACGGACGGTATTAACACTAATTAATTCTTCAAAATTGTATAATATATTAAATATATAAAATGTTGAATAATCGAATCCACCACAACCTATAAATTTACTCGACCGCACTTTAATTATTGAACCAGCGACCCCATAAACCGTATTCCACTTAACATTTAAATGATAAAAAAAAATCACCTTCATTGAAATTATTCATTTAAGTGTTATAATTGCTTCCTCGCTATGGCCATCGAGAAAATAACGAGAAATTACCAAAAACATAAGTCATTTACGCCAATTACGCTGTGTTCGGTGCTAAAAATATGTCCATATTTTGGAGTTAAGAAACATTATTTTTAAGTGTATCTTTATTTATGTATTGCAATTTCATTATATACTAGCGTTCAGCCTTGCTGGATGGCTGGATATATAGGAAATACTTTTTTTGCAGAAGTCTTGAGGCATTGTGTGTTGAGTAGCAGAATTAAACGTCACACTGCTTCGTTACCAGGAGGAAACGAAAATATATAAATATTTCATTTCCTCGAGTGGGAATCGAACTCACAACTGGTCGCGTTTGAGCTACAATGGCCTCAATTATGATATTGTGATTTTTGTTTGCTTTTCATTTTGTTAAGACAAGTTGTCAATATAGTTCTCTAAAATAGAGAACGCAGTTCTCTATTTTACGGCTAATTTCAAGGCACTTTGTGATAATGAAATTGGAAATAATTCATTTCTCAGAGTAGAAATGGAACCCACAACAACAGACACAGTGCCGTTACACCATACCAATTTTTATACCGATGACTTCATATCAATTTTTATAACACTACAAAAATTTTAGACGTGCAATGTCCCCCAAAGATGCACTTGCTTTTTATTAACCTCTTCATATAACTTAACCCATATGGTTAAGGCATTCCAGGCCTTATCGATACGCCTTAAGACAGTCAGTACTAATTTGAGGTCCTCGGTACGATAATGACGATACAAATCGAAGGGAACCATGTGACAGTTTTAAAATTACTCGTGCACCTTGAAAAATGATGCCGCGTCGTGCTGATCGCTTCACAGAATTCTGCTATAAAAATTGTATTTTGTAATTGGTTTTTCTATATTAGACTTTATGGTGGCGCCTATGGGGTTTATATTTGGTAAATAATTTGTTTATTATTAAATAGATCTCACGAACGAGGTGTACTTTTATAGTGATAAGTACTTATGATTGATAGTCCTTTCAATTTTAGATTTATCTTAAGAGCACTAACTAGATATCTGTCTGTTGTGGCTGTGACCTCAAATTATTAAAGGAAGAAATAAAGAAAATATCCTCGCTTCATTTTGAGGTTATTTCCCTGTCCTGATAAAAAGATTTAATCACAAATGTATAGATTCTGATTTTTTCCTGAACTAGTTCAGTTCAAAAATCTAACTACTAAATTTGCAGCTAGCATCTACTTCCTGTAGATGCTAGCTGCAAATTTCATAATTCTAGGTCCACCGGAAGTACTCTATTAATGTTGATTCCTCTTGAGTGTCAAAATACGCGATTTTTATAAACGGCCATATCTTTTTTTAACTAAGTGTAGAAACACAATTTTTTCAGTAAATCATGGGGCCGTAGATCTGAGTATATGGTTTGAATTTCAACTCGATATCTCCAAGCGTTCCTGACATAAAGACTTTTGACAGACAGCCAAACAGACGGACAACAAAGTGATTTTATAAGGGTTTCTTTTTTCCTTAAAAGGTACGGAACCCTAAAACAAAAAAAAACCATTTACAATATACATTTACTTTTAATTCCAAACCATTATAGCTAACCAGTACGGCCGCTTCATATAAAATAAACAGAACAATTAGATCACTAGTAAACCAATACGCCGGTCCTTGCTACGTGGGTCCAGTGGGTCACGCACCGGTCAGCCGCCAAGGTCGGGCTGTGTCACGAACGCTAATAGAACCACTGGGTGACTCATTTTATCCTCGTTGTAAGCATAGAGCGTACTATTTGATTGTTTTAGGTTCGAATCGCAACCGCCTTGAAGGTACAGTGCCAGGTAGTAAATGCGACGGCTATGGGTTCAATCCCCACACTATAGAGGAAAGAACATTTGAATTATTTTATTTGTCAGCCCTGGCAGGTTAAATAATGGTAGGTATTGACACCGGATCTAGATATTATGCTAACACATAAATATAGACGATTTAAAAATCATTGTAGTTTTTAATATGACATGACTCAATTCAGCTTAATGTATTTTTTAAATGTTACAGGAAAACAGATAATAATCGTGTTCAACAACATCCGACATGACGGCAACGCTACATATTTGTATCTTGCAAAATATGAAGACATTATATAGAATAAACTAGTCCTCGCCACTTTGTTTGCTTAGACTTTAAGGTGTAAAGAAAAAATCTCGGGATTTCCAGATTCAATAGGAATTTGAGCAACCTTAAAATTTTTCTTTATGCTCCTCTACACTCCACAACCTGTCTTTACGCCCAATTTCAACATTTTAATCCAGCAGTATCGTCTGTGCTTTGTCTGTCAATCAGTTAAGTAACGAAAGAGTTATATACATTATGTATATAATTATAGATAAATAAAATATGTCATTATCGTTTTTATTACAACGTCGTTTGTATAAATGATGTATATGTGATTCAACGTTACGAAAGATCACAATAATAGTTATGAACCAGTAATCATTATAATTTAAACAAAATATTAGTATGACGCCTCAAAATCTCAGAAAGGTAAGTTTTATGCTGCTATTCAACCCAATATCCCCAGGCGACCTTGGTTTTTTTTCTCAAAGATTTACTGAACGAAGAATTATATCAACTATTTGTCGCTTGCGCCTTGGACATGCATGTACACCTGTGCACCTAGCTAAGATCAGGGTCAGGGACCACTCACTGTGTGAATGTGGCCTGGACGACGGTTCCCTTCCTCACATACTTTTCACTTACCCTAAGCTCATCCGTCCCTTATACGATGTCCTTCCTCATAAAGTTCCCCGCCCCCTTAACGTTCAATGTTTGTTAATGTTTGTCTTTAGTCCTCTATGTAAATTTTGATGTAAATATATTAGATAGAGCAAAATTAAATTGTAACCTAACTAACACCTTTGTATTATATTTCTTATTACTAACCCTCTGTGTTATGTGTATAATATATATATTATTATTATTTTTTTATAGGTGAAGGCAATTTTTAACTGGATCTTTTTTTTTAACATGCATTCTCCTACTGTGTAACATTTTGTTTTTTACCGAACAACCTCCTTCGAGTTTTTCTCCACATAACGTCACATTGGCGAAGTGATATGTGCTCTACTGGCACGCTCGGAACGCCATAATCAAAGAACCATACCAGTATGACGCCAGTCGTAGCGCAGGAGAACAGACGTGCGATTGTAAACGCGTCAGGTCGTGGGTTCGATTCCCACTCCTATTTTCGTTACCAGAACGGCGAAATGAAAATATTAAATATTGCATTTATTTCCTCTAGTAACAAAGCAAGGCATAGCGTTGAGTTTCGCCACTCATGGTCATTGATCGGATCGCTCCAGGATTCGGCAGAAAATGAGGACAAAGGTGTCTTAATGGAAACGGAGTGTCTTAACACTAGGCCACTCATGGTCATTGACCGGATCACTCCAGAATTCGGCAGAAAATGGGGAACAAAGGTGACTTAATGGGAACGGATTTATTCAGGACATAACGTGAAGATGAAATAAAACATATGTTTAGATAAAAAAAAACATTAAGAAATATATGCAAAAAAATATATATTCTGAGGTATACTGAAAGCATCCAACATGCATATGCATATACACAGGTAAATATAGCTTCAAATTATACACACTTACACGGAACACACTAGGACTAAAATATGAAAATTTAATGAAACTAAACAAAAAAAAACTACGAGAAAGACGTGGAGAACGGAAATTTTCCACTTACTATAATTTAGATAAACACATAAAGAAGTAGAAACTCAATAAAAGCTTTTTAGAATAGCAAATCCTCGCCATCGGTAATTGTTATTATTAGGATGCCATTACGCAATGACTTAGCTTACTTGTAGAAGTGACTTCTCCATACTTTACTCATTTAAACATGTATGTATCTACGTAATGTATTAAAATCAAATTGCTTGTATATGAGGCCATTGTGGCCTAGTAGCACAACGTCTGAAAAAGGTGTGGGATCAATCTTCTTCTATCTTCGCTCTGGTAAACAAAGCGCGGCGTTGAGTTACGCCACTCAATATACAATGTTTCGAAAATTGGACAGAAACTGAAAAACCGAGTGTTTTAACACTAGATTCCCTCTTGCCAACATAGTAATGTGAGAAGAGGTGTGATTTTCCATACTTTATTCATTTAAACATGCGTCTACGTACTGCATCACATCATATTACCTATCCTGCACCAGCGAATGCCCTCAACGGAATTTGAACTGGCGACCTTTCGCCTCGTAACATATGCACTGTCACTCCGTAAGATAAGCATCGTTTCTATACAATATTTAAAAGAAAAATCACTTTTACATACACATATTAATTTTGAATTTGAATAGTTTCTCGTCGTTTTAGAAGCCACGACACGATCAATTTAATAAAGTATAATTAATAGATTGTATAAGTATAATGTGGAGAAAGTCCCTATATGTCACTTCCACTCTTCGTATTGCGTAAGTATCATAAATTATGTAAGCTTAGAGCTTTGGACAGGTTTAGAGCCCATACAAATCTATACTAATATTATAAAGCTGAAGAGTTTGTTTGGTTGGACGTACTAATCTCAGGAACTATTTGGTTTACATTGAAAAAATATTTGTGTGTTGGATAGTCTATTTCTGAAGACTATACGCTATATTACGTATAGGCTATAGTCTATTGTCTATAGATGTTAATTGTTTTAATGTAAGCCATTTACGCACTTAGAAAGTGTTATGTGTCATACACAGCTCACAGCATATTTCCATTTAACTACGGGAGCAAACCCACAGTAAAAAGATAGTTTAAATTTAAAGAGGATTATAATTATTACAACGATTGAAGATATTGTCATGCAATTATCGAAGTTGTCATTGGGGCTTATCTATATAAATACAGTCATTTAAATAAATATTACATTATATCTCCAGTACATCTCAAATATATTATGCAACACGAAGCGGGTTCGAATCTGGCAATAATCCAAGTCAGTCTAATTAAAATAGGCACAAGTGACAATTACCAAATAAGCAGTGTCTAAGTTAAAAGAGAGTAGAGAATGCACAATTTCAAAATGAATTTGACTAACTAATGTGGTTGCAGTATTTATGAATGGTTAAGTAAATATAGAACATTGTAGTAGAGACAACGTAAAATGTAGTAGAAGACGACGTAAAGCTTTTTTTTCTGCATAGGAACCTAGGCATTCCGTTTCCGACGAATTTTCAAAAAAAAAAAGTAAAATATTTATATTCAAAATAAGAAGGTGTTTGCTTAATTTTTTGAAAGGGAAATACTGTCAAATTTTAACATATACCTGTAAATTTAAAGCGAAAAATTGTCTTATCGTCTAAATATCCTTTAAGATGGATCATCAATAAAACCAACCACCTATAGAGCCTACAACATTCCTGTCATACTGATATGTGACAGTGTTATACATATCGTTCCCAGCTTGCCATTTGGATGCCGGCCGCGGAGGGTGGTTCATTGTGATGCGCGTGCGCATCTCGATTGTTTCAGCAATGCCCTTGTGAGGCACATTGGCTTGTGACGTGAGTGTATTTTACCATTTGATCCCTACTGAGTATATATAATAATAATAGATTATTCATTTGTTCTTAGTTGTTAGTACATAAATATGTAATATTTCTAGCTATATCTGTCTTAAAAGTTGGTTATTCCTTTTCTATATGTTTGAATT
>DWLH01001179.1:0-14004 GCA_018249795.1 Heliconius telesiphe telesiphe
ATCGTGAAGCTAAAAAAATAATAATGTCATATATGTAGGTACTACTATCTATTATATGCATGTATTGGGAAGGTAAAAATAGTATCGGTGTTAGAACAGTTATCTCTTAACAATAGGTTAAGATTACGCCATTGTGCTCCGGTATAGGAAAATTGCTTTCTAAGATAGACAATACTTTTCTTGTTTTACAACAAAGCTTTTATCGCATGAGAACTTTAATTAATTTTCTTTTTTCTTGTTTAATAGGTTAAATTATAAATCTCATATACTTCACGCAACACGCAATCGAAATCAAAAAATGAGCGGAGAGTCTCAACATTAAGTTCCCTCTGCCTACTTGGCTATTAATAAGAAACAGCGTGAAACAAAAAAAACTGTTTCATAACAAATAACAATATAGTTTATAGTTATGCTAGCGACCCGCCAGCAGCTTCATCCGCTTAAATTTCTGAATTAGTTATTTGACACACTGAATTACGTCCGATTCTGAAGACATTGCCAGTTGAGTGATGGAACTGAACGAATATTCTCGTAAATATTAAATATTTCATTTCTTTCCCTGCTCTGTGCGCGATACAGCGTGAAGCTAAGAAAAATAAAAGTAAATAAAGGCAAACAATTTCATCAAAAATTCCAATTTACTAAAAATCCAGAGCAAACGAAACGGAAATCAAAAAAAGAGGGTATATTCAAAAAATGTTTCCATTTCCACGATATTCAACTGCAGTCGGCGTTTAAAGCTTTGGATCTAACCAAGCGGTGTAACTGAGTGATCTTGTGTTGCTCCGTTCTATTTTGTTCTATTTAGTCGAGTATATAAACGCGTGGTTAGTTTGACAGTAATAGTTAAGTTAAACTAAAGTGAAGTAAGATTGGAAATGCCAAATGTTAATTGTTGCAAAAAATATTAGCTAAAACAAATTGTGAATGTAAGCGCGACAGATTATACACATGATTATATGACAGATATATAGGTTTGATTCCGTCTCGAGGAAATGAATTATTTAATATTTTCATTTCTTCGCTCAGGTATCGGCATATCGGTAATTTGTCAATTAGCGTGCACTTTAAAACGTCTAACTCTATCCACAAACATTTGATCGCTTTTCGTTTTTTTTTAAGTTATTCAGCTCACTGAATTGTGGATGTGAATGCTTAGCTGAAATCAAAAAATCGGTTGAGTGCGAATCAGACTCGCCGATCAAGGCTTCTTTAACAATTTCAGGATTGTATCTCAACGAGAATTATTCTCTATAAAAGTTGAAATAATTAAGTTTGCGTATAAGTAAGGCCATTTGCGCTCATTTTGTATGAAATTAACTAAAAATATATGTTTGTAATGATTTTTTTCTATGATATACCTATACATTTTTCACTATTCCGATTTTTTTATTTGTATTGTGAGTTTTTATTTTGAGCCAAATTTCACAAGTAGCAGTGTTATAGGTCCACGGGAAGTAAAGCATACGTTTTCATTGCGCGGCAAATTTTATACGAAATGCAGTAAAATCAATGCTTAAATGTGTATATCGTTGGTTTAAAAGCTTCCTTGATTTAATTTTTCCTCTGCTCAAAGGACCTGAATACTCGATATAAATTTCAGCTTTCAACAGACGGACAACAAAGTGATCCTATAAGAGTACCGTTTTTACCTTTTGAGTTACGAAACCATAGAAAAGACAAAAAAATCTCTAAGATGGCACAATATTTTATCTCAGCTTTTAAAATACTTTACAGCAATAAATATATTTATCTAGTTCTTGAATGCACAAGCATCAGGCTTAATTTGGCGTAAATGGCAAAATATTTTTTTATCATTTCGGTATTGACCTCATATAGCAAGGTCGGTAGAAAAAACCTAGTGCAAAAACACTCCGTTCCCCATTTTCTACATTATTTTGCACTGAGATATTGTGAATTTAGTAGCGGAGTAACGCCACGTATTATTTTATTAGAGAGAGGTTAAAATTAAATCATTCCCGAGTGAGCATCGAACCCACAGCCAATCATTTATAGTAAGGCTCTAGTACCGCTTTGGCATAACAAGATAGATATAATTGTAAAATTCATAAATTCGTGATCATTGTTACAAACATTAAATATTAACTTTACTCGGGGGAACTAAGCTTTATTAAGGGGTGAAGTCGTATAACAGGAGTTTCATGGCTTATCACATCTAACGTAACAACTTTGATATAAATGTAAGACGCGTTTATGTAAGGGAAAACATATAAGTGCAGATATTGTAACGTTATTTTCATTTCGTTTTTTAGGATTCGATACCTCAAAAGGTAAAATCGGAACCCTTATAGGAACATTATTTTGTTGTCCGTCTGTCCGCCTGTCAAGAGCATATATTTTGAGATTGCGAGGATTTAGCGATCTAAAATTAATACCTAGTAATAATCAAGCTTCCTAATAATCAAGCTTCTAAATCAACGCAATCAAAAGACTAAGAAGAAGAAGAGAAAGAAGACGACGACGATTTTGTTCCATTTTATAAGAAATTCGTCGCGTATTGAAAATCTTTATGGTACATGTCGTGGACCTAAAATGATTGGCAGGAAGTGAGAACTTGCAATACAAATAATTTAGGCCAACACATTTATACGAGTATGCTGAAAATAATTTGTCCTCTGCCCTTTTTCAAGAGCCCAGCGATATCATCTCATCGTTTCCACCTTTAGCGGAAAATGAGGAATGGAACAACACTAGGTTCCCTCTACGTACCCTGTTGTGGGTGATATATAAATCGGTATACTGAGTAAATTTATTAAAAAAAATCGTTCCATCCTGCCTAATAAAGTAATTAATATATTAAATTTTATTGTTTAACATTTATTATAATGTATACAAAGCAAATGCGTTTCATTATTCGATACTATCGACGATACATCAATCAACAGTGTATGTGTATGTATGAGTAACAATTATGTCTATCAACGTAAAACAGAATTTGGTTTCGTGCTTCAGCATTTAATGATAACGATATTAGTGACGTGAGTTGTATCAAGTTAGGTTTAATTTAGATTCTGTTTTCAATCGTTATGGTTGTGAATTTAAACTCTTTGTGCTGTTATAATATTAGTATTTAGTGTATCGATGAATAGAGGGAGACCTCAGTTGACTTTCGAAAACACAGTATCAAAGATACTGGAGGAAGGTCACGTAAAAAGCATGAGGATCCCCCGGAGGGCACGTATGAAGAGGTTAATGACAGTGGACGAGGCGCAAGAGGTATGTCGAGACCGTAGCGTTTGGCGCTCCGTTCTCTCTGACTACCCCGCTAGGAATAAAGAGTGAAGCCGAGTTAAGTTAAGTATCGATGAATCTAGTTTACACAGATATCCTCCATAACTGGGTCCGCTTTCCGGTCGGTACACCTGTTAGATATTGCCTGTCCATTGAACGTCACTTAAATATATTAATAATGTTGTTCACTTGTCTCCTCTTTTGTAACTGTGCCGCGATAATGTAAACAAAGTAATTAAATATAAAAATAGTTTAATAAAATAGAAAATCGAGAAGAACACTTATTGAGCAAAATGTGACCTCGATAAATGCACTATCCAGCACAAACAATTTTTGTCAAATTTAACCTAATAGATACGAGATTAGTGCGTTCACTCAAACAAACTCTTTTCCTTTATATTTCATATTATTAATGTATATTTAATAGCGAAGCGGGTGAACCACGCGGGTCCCTAGCGGCCCCATATAAATAAATCTTGCTATTGATTTGATTAAACGCTCTTGCAATGGAAGTTTCACACTCTTTCATCGTTCAACTTCATGTTACTTTCCGCATAACAGGGAAGATGGAGATAAATAGTACAATATACTATGTACTATTACCGCCTCAAATAGAGACAGCATATTAAGTGGCAGAACTTAACACCGCACGTTGTTTTACTAGAGCGGAGAAATAGAAACGGTCTAAATATAAGTCATTCATTCAATTACAAAACAATAATTCCTTTGAGTGGGGATCGAGTGTACCAGGGGCACATGCGAGATACAGCGTGAATCTGAAAGAAAAATCTATACTTAACAAAATAGTGTGCTACATTTCGCTGCAAAAATTTTTGCAATTTCAGTTTATTGCAATTTCACTTTATTGGAAACAAATGCATTTATCTCACCTTGTGTACATAATACAAGAATAAACGAGTTTGAAATGCTTGAATATAGTTATTGAGCAAAAGCTACATTTTAACTGATTTATTGAGTAAAATAATCAATTGTGATATATTTTGTTTCAATTCAATTTAGCGAACGAGTCAATATGGAATAATTGTCAGTAGTGGTCAAGTTACTAAATAGAAACATTTTTAATTTTATTTTAATAAAACAGATATATCAGCTTCACACTGTATTCAGTGCTTGAAAACCTGTGCTAATACACTCCATTCCTCATTTTCCATGGAATTCTGGAGGCATTGTTTAGTGGCAGTACTTAACGCTGCGCTTTGCCTCCAGACCATTGCGAAGAAACATAAATATTTTCTATCCTCAAGTGGGAATCGAACTCACAACGTGTAGCTTAGTTAATTTTTTATATGGTTGTAAAATTTAAGGCTTAATTTTGATGACATATGATAGAATATGGATGACGGGTGACGTATGACAGATGACGGCTGACGGCTAACTGATGACGAATGGTGGATATCTTTTTAGTGTCTTCTCTATACAACGTCACATTGGTGAAGTCATGTGCTCAACTGGCATATCGGAACGTCATAATCAAAGTACGATGGACGACGATTGTTATCTTTTATCTCATTATATCGTATAAAATTATATTTAGTAATCATAACAAATATATTCTTGATTCTCGATTGGGGATCGAATCTACAACCTCATGTGATACGACCGGTCTCAATTTTCCTACCTCAATCTTTATTATTTTTATATTGTCATAAGCGAGGATAAGGTGTTGCCTGGCATGCTTAATTTTCTATTTCTTTCTAAGCCAATATTTTTACTTAGACAAGTTAGAAAATAAGAGGACCAGTTACCTGACCGCCCTACGGTAGCTAATTCCTTGGGTTCAGATTTGAAAGTATCTGCAGTCAAGTGACTGTGATTTGAATATTTTTATGTTTGTGATCCTCTATTATTCCTTTCATAAAGATACCAGCATGCATGCCTAAAATATCTATGTCATTAAAATTAAAATTATATAATTCGAGCATGCGGCGAATTGGTGCCTTAACACCAGCATTAGTTCTACATATGGAAGTTGCAAAAAGTTTATGTTGACGAGTAGTTCGAATATGGGCTTTAACAGGTTCTTGATAATATATTTTCCCAATTAAATCTATACAATCATATTTATTATGACATATGTCATAAAATAACATAGTGCTGAGCTGTATACGTCTAGAGGCTAAATTTAGTAAATCATATTTGTCTAACAACAAATCATAAGATAACTGACTATGAGTACATTTAAAATGTATACATTTTAAGAACTTCTTCTGTACCATTCCAAATAGCTACGGCATATTCTAGTTGAGATCTGATAAGAGATTTATATAAGTATAAATAAGTTCTATAATCTTTGAACCCATTACACGATCTCAGAACGAAGCCATACATTTTAAACGCCTTATTTACAATATTTTCTGCATGAATGTCAAAATGAAGCTTGCTATCTAAGGTAATTCCTAAGTCTCTAATTTGTTTGACCGTCTCGAGTAAGACACCACTGAGCCAATACGTACTATCAATGTGACTTTTCTTCTTAGTAATTGTCAGAGATTTACATTTATTCAGACTTAGATTCAATCCATTAACACGACAGTATATTGAAAATCTATCCAAATCATCCTGGATTTTAGCTGGATTCTCCGAGCATTCAATTGTTCGGTATATTTTCAGGTCATCAGCATACATAAGAAAATGGCAATGTTTAAAGCAGATACCAATATCATTCACGAACATAAAAAAAAGTAACGGACCCAGTATTGAGCCTTGTGGTACACCAGAGCTCACAGGTACACACACAGGGAAGGTAGTTATGTATGTATGTATGTTATTAAATTATATATTAACTAATTAAGCAAACTAAAATTGCATTTAAACATTCTAAAGTGGCTGGAATTGCTTCGCCTCTCATGTATCAGTTAAACCCGGCTATATATTCAATTTTATTACGGTATCAATATTTCATTGTAATATTTTAAATAAAGCATCTGTTACTCTATTTTAAACATTTTTATAATGGTATTCCACACTTATAAAAGAAAAAAACTTTTATAGAAAAATATATTTTTTTTAAAGTAGCAGTATTTGAACCCAAAATTGTATTTTATTTGAAATTTAGCCTCTTGGTTTCCAAGAGGCTAAACTTTTATACGTTTCTAAAAAAATTTGTTTTAATGTAACATAAACGCATTTTTTTAATTCGTTAACGAAAATATTACGTAGGGATGCAAATTTAATTTCGAATATATTTCCATATCTCAGGTCGTGTTATTGAAAAAGTGACAAATTAATATGAGTGTGCGTTGTGGAATGCATTTTATTTTTACTAAACTTAATAAAAAATTTCTCATAAATTATGAAGATAAAGGGCGGTAAATGGATCAAATGTATTTTTAATAGATATGTATCCGAATTGTTTAGACATTTTGATGTTTTAAAGTAAATAACTAAGTTTTACGTATATATATTTTTAAAAAATATTCAAATTCAAAATAAATATATTACAAATTCAAAATAACATATTTATTAAATAGGAGTATAATTTATTTTTAAACTGTTTATTAAATTCTCTTAAAACTATTGGTTGCATTAAAAATCTGTGGTATTATTCATAGCGGAATTAAAAATTCTGCTCTGAATTGAAATTCTTAACTTTCAGTAACTCAACGTTCAACAGTGATTAAACAATTAAATTAAAAAACCTATTGTTGTTTGTGTTTCTAATATATTTAATTATATGGAAATATTATGATTGGGCTGTATAAACAGTACTGTAATTTCATTGCCTTGAGTAACCTTTAATAATAATGAAGAAAATTTTGTGTTGATTTAAAAGTTCACATATGTGTGCCAGGCGTGGCGCAGGGGCACAAAGTATGACTGTAAAACCGATTCGTTGTGGGTTCGATCCCCACTCGAGGAGATGAAATATTTATTTACATTTATATTTCCATTTCTTCGCTCTGGTGTCGAGGCAAAGCGCGGCGTTGAGTTCTCACGCAATGCCTCCAGAATTCGGCAGAAAGTGGAGAACGGAGTATCTTTAACACTAGGTTCCCTCTGCCTACCCTGCTATGAGCGGTATACAGCGTGAAGCAGATTTTTTTACTTTTGTGTGTATATGTTAGACAAAATAAAGAAAAAATACCATTAATCGATTATATTAAGAGCCCAGTAATGGACACCTAATTAACGATTGAGACGGCCTACTTTTTTCTTAACATTTATAGATTTTAATTAAATGTTTATTATTTTACAATATATATAAGGCTTAGTTTAAAAAAGAAGACTTTTAAAACTAGGCACGACGTGGTGTAATGTAAGCTTATTTGAAATGACAATCATTGGAGAGATGCCTCTAGTGATCTTAAAATAAAATATTGTAGGAACAAGTTTAAATAATAAAAATTTCACGATGATTAAAAATATATTTCTCGGCGTTTCATTCTATATTGCGATTGTATCCTTTCGTGATAATACACAAGACGCAGCGCTTATGATATAAATATTTCATGAAAAAATTCTTAAGAGCGAATTTGAAGACGTCTGTAATTTCCCCGCAGACCTAATGTGGGATGTCGAACCTCTGTGGAATAACGAAACGGAAAATACGAGTAATTAGATTTTTTTACAGATATGTAGGTATATTTTAAAATAAGAATTAAAAAGTAATATTTGATAAAGTGATCAACTTTATCAACTTAAGTAATTACAATATAAGTTACATTATTTAAAAAATCGGAATATGGAACTAAAAACATAACGTATACGTATCTTTTTCGTTCTGCCTTTGCAATAGCCATAATAGTAACAAAATATAACTAAAATTATGTACTTCTTTAAAGAAACTAAAAAGAAACCATTAATAGATTGCAAAACACGCATACATTTTATTATTACAGGTAGGATAAAAATTTATTATATATTTATTACTACAGGTAGGATAAATAAATAATTATTTCGAAAAAATTAAACTATCATGCGAAAATGTGAAAATGCGATACTATATAGATTATCATGGCGAAAGGTTGACCGCCATTTAAAGCGATTACCGTCACGCCTTTGTAAATCGCTTTAAAAGATAGACAAACGAATTAAAGATAGTTCCATCAGTAATTTCTAAGTTTAACAATTTGAAATCAAAAAACCTGATATATTCTTAGCTTATACTAAAAAGGGCTAAATAAAAACGAGCTTGGTCAATTTTTCTACATTATACTATTAAATTAATTCACAGTACAGACCACTAGCGATATAGGACGGTTCCACACTTGACTTACTGCCTGTGCATTTAACTCGTATATTAATTTAACATCAACTTTCATTATTAAACCTTGCTTTCATACGGATTTCATTCGTTTTTTAATTTTTATGATTTTATGATTTGTTTAGGATTATAGATCGAATTTTCGCCTTTACATAATACATTATATTAAACCAAGTAGGAAATCATTAGATAATAAACACAATTGAGGACAGCCGTGGTGCAGGGGCACGTGACAGGTTGTAAGTTCGATTCCTACTGTAGGAAATGAAATATTAAATATTTTCATTTCTTCCCTTTGGTGTTATTTTAGTATGGTTTACTATACTATTATACTCTTCATAGAACGTAATTTAAATATTTTGGAATTCCACTACATTTTACTCGTAAAAATTGTTGTATTTAGAAAAATGTTTAGTTAGCTATTTTATATCTAACTAGGAAGGCGCACGCCAAATGCGGTTTATTTCTGCTGGAATTGGAATTTTATTTCTTCCTATCCGGAGGAAATACACCGTAAAAAGAATCCTATATGTTGCTTCATATCCCGCTGTGTTGATCGTGATCAGTAAAAATTAGCTATTAATATCTTATAATTATATTATTGAAAATCTTGCTCAATACTTCCTTCTACAAATTTTTTATCATATAACCTAAAATTAACATTATTAACTTCATGTATAATATATTAACTTTCGCAAGAAATAAATAAACTGTTTATATCGTTGCGTACTATATATTTTTTCTTATTTATTGATTGCAATATTCTAAATAATTAAGAAATAAATATTTATTAATTATGTTTCTATTCATTTTATACATTTACTACTATTATTACTAATTCCTAAAAAAGAACTCACAACTGACCGTACATAGTAGGGAAGGCAGAGGGAGCCTGGGAACCTAGTGTTAAGACACTCCTTTCCAATAAAGACTTCTCTCCTAAATATAAGAATTTAGTAATCAATTAATATTTTTTTTCTATCGTTGTCATAATTTAAATAAAAGACGAACATTCCCAATCCAACTGCAAATGTATCTCAGGAAGCGAGAATGAAGAAGTGAATACGTTTGAATATGAAATGTTCACATCGTATATATGAATTTGTTACTTTCTATACTAACGTGGCGCTTATGAGTTTTTATGTGATTTGCATGAAATAGAGCAGTAAATTTAAATTTCAAATGTCATTTCTTTGTAACTTATGCATTTGTTTTTTAATTTCAAAATATGGCTATTATTGTAGAAATATTTATTTTAAGCTTTACACAAATCAAAAAAATCAAAATCAAATAATTTTACAGTGCTTCATTTTTTGAACGTCAAATAATTTACCACCAGTTCACTAAAGTTAATGCCTCAGACCTGAGAAGAACTGGCGCAAGAAACTCAGCGGGACCTATTTTTTTTAAATAAATTTATACAAATATATATTTAAATATGTGTGACAATAATACTTTTGAAACAGACTGGAGCGAGCATTTCATTCCCAAGGTGTGTTATCATATACAAAATCATTAATTTGGTAACACACAAACGTCTTTTTTCCTTTAACACACAAACGTCTTTTCACATTTTTTTTAAATCGTGATATAGAAAATTCTCTGACGTTTTCTAGGATCCTATTGTAAAAGCGTACACATTGTCCCATAAAAGAATTACGAATTCGATGCAACCGAGTTACAGGTGCACCAAGATTATGCCTATTTCTAGTGTTAATATTATGAAAATCACCAATTTTGGTAAAATTATTAATGTTTTTCTTAACGTACATAACATTTTCAAAAATATATTGAGATGCAACTGTCAATATATGAATTTCTTTAAACTTTGTCCTTAAGGAGTCTTTAGGACCTAAGTTATAGATCGCACGAATAGCTCGCTTCTGCAGGACAAATATTAGTTGAATACCGGCTGCATTACCCCAAAGTAAAATCCCATAGGACATAATACTGTGGAAATAACTGAAGTAAACAAGTCGAGCCGTTTCTACGTCAGTTAGTGATCAAATTTTTTTGACCGAGAAAGCTGCAGAGCTAAGTTTATTCGCCAATCCATCAATATGGGGTCCCCACTGTAATTTGGAGTCTGCTGATACCGAGAAATACCGTAGAATCGACAGGAACTACGGGTTCACCATTCAAGAGTACATCGGCTTTAACAACTTTCGTGTTAGGTGTTCTAAAAATAATACATTTAGTTTTTTTACTATTCAATAGTAAGTTATTAACACTGAACCAATGTACTACTTTCGAGAGAGCATTGTTTACATTGTCATATACGATTTGTCGTCTTTTTATTTTGAAAATCAATGAGGTGTCATCAGCAAACAATACTATCTCATGGTTCTTTTCAACTAGATACGGTAAATCATTTATATATATTAAAAAGAGAAAAGGACCAGAATAGACCCTTGTGGGACCCCCATGCTGATTACCGATTTCTTGCCATTCACATCAATCCTCTAAACTCTGTCAGCTAAATAAGAGGTCAGAAGATTGAGTGCACGTCCTCTTATGCCGTAGTAGTGTAGCTTCATGACAAATGTTGAATGCTGTACATAATCAAAGGCTTTGGACAAATCACAAAACATGCCAAGATCATCCTGCGATTCCTCCCAATATCAGCCTCATATATATTCTTTATAACACATATACCAGACTGGGCAGAAGAAACATAATGTTAAGACATCGCGTGCTGAGTTACGTAATTCAACATCCTTTATTCACTTTAATAGGAATCAAACCCAAGGCCCTCGTGTTTACAGTCCCATGTTGTCTCGCTGCGCCACGACGGCTTAAAGTATTCGTTTATACTTTAAAGTTAAGCAAGGGTTTATCATATATATACAATCATGTGCAATGATATTTGTCTACTGTATAAAATACTCATTATCTAAATGAAGCTTACAGTGACTCAATCAAAACTGAACGATGGCTGTAATTTAAAGTTGTGTGTGTAGTTATACTTATGTTTAGGATTTTTTATCGTAACCCGGAAAAGATTTTTAATAGAAATTATTGAAAGAAGAAAAATGGAATAAGTTTTGAGGGTTAGTTACATAGTTGGATGCTTTTGGTGATTGTAAGAATTAATTAGGTAAATTTAAACAACGGTTTATTCTGCCCGCAAGGTGGGCAGAGACAACTTCATGCATTAAAAAAATCGCTAATATTTCTATTAAAATAACGATTAAAATTTTAATGGCGTTCTGGGGGCCCAAGCTTGTTAGATTTTTTTAACTTTACGCTTTAATTCACATCGCAAAACGACAAAAAGAGCTTAGTGTTAGGACACTCCGTTCTTTACTTTCTGTCTGATATCAAAATATACTAGCTTAACGCTACGATTCATCGTACCAGAATATGAAAATGGTGAAAATATAACTATATTAATTCTTACGAATGGTTATCGAATCTGCAGCCATTGCGTATACAGAAAAACGTTAAAGCTCTAATCTAATGCGACGGCCTCATAATAATAATTGTTTTTGGTACTTTGAACTACAATCAAATATTGAATAAATATTTCAAATATATAGAATCATTGATTTAGTAGGACTCGAAGAAACAAAAGTTAAATGAATGAAAGATGGAAAAAAAATAATTCAATGTCATTACGAATTGAAAACGAAGAAAAGTTTTTCTAAGATCGTTTTAAAAAGCGGTTCTTCTTTTTCATTATCTTATCTCAAGCCTCATCAAAATTTTTGCCAAGTTATATATATTTTTTTTATTAATTTACAATTCAGCTCTTTGTTTCCTTTATTTTCTTTTTAAACAGTAGGTTTCTGCCTACTCTGCCAAATCTTTCTAATAACATAATAATAATATACATCTATATCTCTCTAGATATTAGATACATTATGTACCTGATATTCGTTCATTTTGAAAACAATAATTTCTTCATTCATTTATTTCTTCGCTTTGGTTTCGAGGCAAAGGGCGGCGTTGAGTTCTGCCACTGAACACGCAATGCCTCCAGAATTCAGCGGAAAGGAGTGTCTTAGCACTAGCTCTCTCTGCCTACGCTGCCACATGCGGGATACGGCGTGAAGCTGAAAAAAATTAATAATAAGGCTTATAAAATCTACGCTAGCAAAGAAGGGGGAGCTAACTGATACAATATAAAAGAAACTCGAACACAGATCGTTTGCTTTATTCACTTATTACTCAGGAGAATGTTGATTGGTAAATGAATTCGGCTGTATAAAATTGCTAAAGGAAAAATTGGTAAAAACGTGGTACATTTATCAATTTACTTACCTTTATAAAAAAATTACGTTTATATTTGGTTTCGCGATTGAACGAGATGGCTTTGTACAGTTGCTTCTTTGATGATAAATAATTCAAGATCTGATAATGTATGAAAGGGAATTTACATATTGTAAGATTACAGGAAAGTTAACTATATATTTTTTTATTATATTATTTAGAATTTTGAAGCTACAGTTTATAAGCTTATATAAATATATTACGCTGTGTGTCGTTATCTTGATGGTACTCTAGTATGGGTACATACTCGCAAGTACATTTACATGCTTAAAGATTTGTAGCAACATTTACTTATTTGTATTTAAAATCACTTCATTATTAACATAGAATTTTGGCTTAATCAGTGGTGTTTTTATTAAAACGTATGGGATCCGTATTACACATCACTATACCTACAATTTAAAGCACACCACGATGAAATAATATTGTGAAATATGTTGAAATACTCGCAGTAGTAAGGAGTTCTAGGATTCTTTAAAACAAATTTTATCTTTCAAAATTTGTTGTAAATAGTAAACCTAAGTAAATTAAGACTATAACTACTGAAATAAACCTATTTACGTACTCTTGGCTCCCTGACTTCCAGTTAACCTTAGAATTTTTTTATTATAAAATAATTTAATAATTTTTTTTACCTCACCCCTCTAAAATTCATACATTACTTTGAAGACCTTTCGAACCCGACTGTTGCACAACGATATCGTTTAAATCCGTTAAGTAAATTAGTTACTAAAAAAAAGGACTCTTTGCCCCGGATGAGTCGATCTAAACGGAGATCCCAAAGTCCCTTAACCACCTCGTCTTGCCCTCAAAAACAAAAAGGCCTCTCCCAAGAGGAACATGAGAACAAGGACGGTGAGTCTGTCATTCAAATCGACTTACGCCAACAGGACAACCGAAGCCAAGGCCTGCCTAACTAAAACCAAGCTTCATTTATGCAATTCGCGAAACTTAAAAACAAGAGGGGAACGGAGTGTTTTAAAACTAGGTTTCCTCTGCCTATCCTGCTGTGTGCGGACAGAGGAAAGCAGCCCAGCAGATACGCGAGTTAAACTAGAAGGCCTAGTTCACACCGCACTGCATTTGGTTGTGGTCTTCTACGAAAAACGAAATGAATACGAGAGAGCAAGTTGTAACGATCCATACCAGAACTAAAATGTGTAGGTAAATTCAAAATAATAATAATTTATAAAAAAAATATTATAAATATAATTTAGAACATTATTTAATTTATAGATTAAGAAAAATATAATCTT
>DWLH01001180.1:0-14001 GCA_018249795.1 Heliconius telesiphe telesiphe
GAAAAAAAAATCCTACGTCCAAACTGTTGAGGCATCTTGATTAATTTCTTTACGTATAGGTTTAAAATATTTTACCCTACATGCTGTTTCCGTAAAAGGAGCGCTGCCTCTTCCACCCTGTATATATATATATATATATATAATTTGATATTTTTTTTTAATTTCACGTACATATCTAGTGTAAACTAGAGAATTTTTATCTTCACTCTGTATACTAAATATAGCTGAATTGGCAGAAAGAACTTAGTGTTTAAACACACCATTCGTCTCCCTAATTAGAGATATTGCGTGTTGAATGACGGGACTTGACGCTGGGCCTTGTCTACCAGAACGAGGAAATCAATATAATTCATTGCCGTAACTGAGAATCGAACCAAAACCAAAAAATCTAATCTAATCAACTTCACGCTGTATCCCGCACACAGCAGGGTAGGCAGAGGGTGCCTAGTGTTACGACACTCCGTTCCCCACTTTCTGCCGAATTCTGGAGGCATTGCGTGTTGAGTGGCAGAACTCAACGCCGCGCTTAGCCTCGACACCAGAGCGAAGAAATGGAATTATAAATTTAAGTAAATATTTCATCTCCTCGAGTGGAGATCGAACCCACAACCAATCGGTTTTACAGTCACACTTTGTGCCACTGCGCCACGATTGACCTCGAATAAAAGTTATATACGCACTATTAGATTTTTATCAATACCAAATCGAGGAAAGGACCCGAATATTTATTATGAATAATCATCCCAGGTTCCCCCAGCTCTGGTAATAAGACAAAACACTGCATTGAATTCCGATACTCAACACGCAATGGCCCTGAATTGATTGGAAAGTTGAGATCGGATTGTATTAATATTAGGTTTCCTCTGCTTACCCTGCTATATATGGGATACAGCGTTTATCTAAAACGTAGATATCTCCCATATTGCAGGCAGAAATAATCTCATACCACTCTGTTCAGAAGTTATTTGGAACTCCCAATATTTATTATATTATATAGAGTAGTTATCAAAGTACAGTACAGTCAAAGAATCGTGGCCGTCCACGTTAGTGGATGTAACTTGTCTTAGTTTTGATTATTTTCTTCCCAAGTTTACAATGCGCAATTATACAGAATACCGAACTACAGGGGGCCACGACTCGTCGCCCGTACTTTAAGTCGTCTTACCCAGCAATCATATCAGCGAAACACCATTCAAGTATCACAGCATCGAACGTTTTTCTTCTTCCAATGATATCTTTTGTAAAACAAAATTGAAATGTGTAAATGTATAGGAGTTGCCGAAGTTTTCTTTTCCAACGAGATTTTTCGGCTTAAGAAAATGCGTTATTTTTAACTCTAATTTTAAATTAAATGATTCTAATTTTAAAAAAATTTGAATCGTTCAAGGCATTCTGCAAACGCCTAGCAAAGCGCTACTACGAGCGTGCAGATTCCCACTCCAGCCCTCTCATTATCGAAGCGTGTAAGTACGCTCCTCACCCACGCCCGATTCTTTGACGCCCTCGTAGAGTCCTTCTGGATTCTGACAATCCAATTACTGTCGCAAATGCCCAATACATAGGCAGGACTCACTCCTCAGTCTCGCGACACACTCTCCGCCGCCGTAAGAGGCGGTGAGGCCCGTCCTATCTCACGGCACGTGCGCGCCTCGGCACAACGAGGCCCAGAGGTCGAAATCTCCCCTGACTACCGTACGCAGGGCATTCCCCTGCGATTGCCAACACTTCACGAGCGTCCATCAAAGCTCGTATTTTTCTTCAGGGGCAAGCTACTCTCGCCCTTCCCTGCCCGGTGACGCTGTCAAGACCAGTCCAGGTCAACAGCAATAAAGTCCATTAGCCCTAGATTACTAACCTTATTTTTCGTCGCTTATTACGAACCTTCGTCGTTTCGACTACGGTATTTACTACAGGGGATAATGGGTTTTATTTAAAGGAAACGTGTATGTTTTAATTTTTTTTATTAATTATTTATATCTTTTCTTTCTATTTATCATGTTTACATAAACCAAAATATCATATTTATTAACCATCAGCCTTATGAATAAAAGCATAGGTTTTATGCCAAATCAACAGTAGTAACATATTTAAAGTTGTTATATAAGTATTATAAAAGGTAAATTTAATAAACAATCTCTAAATATTAAAAATAACGAATGTAATAAACTAATAAAATAGTATGTATAAAATAGTATATATATATAATAATAATAATAATACAAAACACTACGTTATTACTAACTTTCGTCGTCTTTTCGAGCCATGGTTGGTGGAATGGCGCTCACGGGCCCCCTGCGCTCAAAACATTATCGTGAGTCGCGGGGCCAATGGGTTGACATAGATTACCTAAAGTATGAAAGCAGTACGATCACGCGCGCAAAAGTTAACGCGATTTAAAAAAACTGTTGATAAAAATATATATATTTTTATAACAATATTGCTCATATAACGAACACATACAGCGAACAATAAAGTAAACAAAAACTGAATTGTTGGTTAAGGTTACCTTCATAAATCATAACCGTTAAGTTTAAGTCGTAATTAATTCAAGACAAAGAAAAAGAACGACTTGATCTTCAAAGAAATATCAAGTAAATACATAGATTCTTCGGTTCATTCGTTCGTTTGAAGAAAATCTATATAGAAATGTCTAAAAACATCCTTTCTACGTGTACTTTATTTTTTTATTTATATATATTTTATTGAATACCACAAATAGAAAACAAGCAACGTCACAACTTACATTTAGTACATGCACATAGCATTGTGTGAAGCACAAAAGGCGGTCTTATTGCTAATTAGCGATTTCTTCCAGACAACCTTGAGGTTAGGAGATATAAAATTAAAAATATATAGCGGATGGTATAAATAAACATTCATACGTAAATAATATTTTATCCTAATACATAAACTTAATACTTGAGGCCAGTCGTGACGCACGGGCACAAAGTGTGACTGTAAAATCGTCTGGTTGTGGGTTCGATCCCCACTCGAGGAGATAAAATATTTATTTACATTTATATTTTCATTTCTTCGCTCTGGTGTCTTGTGCCTTCAGAACTCGGCGGAAAGTGGGGAACGGTGTGTCTTAACACTATGTTCCCACTGCCTGTGTGGGGGATACAGCGTGAAGCTGATAAACTTAATAAACAAATATTTATAAAATAGTATAACATATAAAGTAATATAATATACTAATACATAATTTTATATAATATATATTGATGTATTATAATAACGAATATATTATAATGAATGGAATAAGTAAATGTCCTTATAAAGAACAGGTCTTAAAATTACATTCTTTAACAGATTTTTTAAATATACGTAAAGATTTGGAACGTAAACTCATAAAACTTACTAGTGCGAGTAGGTATTCTTAAGGTGAGATTCTCAGTGGATCTCAATCTACTTGGATGCGCTTCTAAAAATTCAAACGTTTCCCTTAAATAAGGCGGAGACTTATGGGTAAATAACACACAGTACAGAATTGAAAGCATACGTAAAATCCGGCGACAACGGATAGGGAGCCACTTGAGCTTCAAACGAAATTCAGATACATGGTCATACTTGCGTAAGTTAAATATGAACCGAATAGCAAGATTTTGAAGTCGCTCAAGTTTATTTACATAGACCTCAGTTAAGTTAGGATAGCTTGCGTCTACATAGTTGAGAATTGAGAAAAGAAGAGATTTTCCTAACATAACCTTGGTGGGAATAGGTAAAACAGCGCGAAAACGTCTGAGAGAGCCTAATGTACGGAGAATTTTTTTACATACATTTGTCATCTGCACGGACCATGATAGCGTTTGGTCTAGATGAATTCCAAGATCTTTGACTGTACTGTAATATGGGATAACAGTCTTATTGTATGTTAGCGATGGTAGATATGCATAGTCAACCCGTGTAATCATGCTAGGGCTTACTATTAGTTTTGCTTGCGATTTTATGAGGTTAACTTTCAGGCCACAAAACTCGCTCCAGTCTGCAATTGAAAGGAGATTATTCTAGTAACTACATATTTACCAATTGTACATTCAGCTAATAATAAACGTAACTAATTTAAAAACTGTACAGGAGTTAATATGCAATCATTTTACAAAGAGGCCAGTCATTTTTTTTTAGAGGCCAGTCGTGGCGCAGCGGCACAAAGTGTGACTGTAAAACCGACTGGTTGTGGGTTCGATCCCCACTCAAGGAGATGAAATATTTATTTAAATTTATATTTCCATTTCTTCGCTCTGGTGTCGAGGACAAGCACAGCGTTGAGTTCTGCCACTCAACACGCAATGCCTCCAGAATTCGACAGAAAGTGGGGAACGGAGTGTCTTAACACTAGGTTCCCTCTGCCTACCTTGCAGTGTGCGGGATACAGCGTGAAGCTGATAAACAAAAAATTACAAAGAATATTGTGAATCCTTACCCAAATAAATAATTTAACATTTAAGACTGTTTCTGAAGGAGTAAATTAAATCATTCAATGACATCAGCACATTTAACAGAATTTCAAAATAAGACGTACATAACATAGGTAAAAAGAACGTAATGTTACAAATATACACGTTTAATAAATAATTGGCTTTGTGTATCAATTAAAACTAAAATCAAAAAATAAGAAATAAATTACGGTAATTTAGTAAAAAAATCATATTTGAAGATTACAGATTAAAGTAATAAAAAATCATATTAGACGTCATTATAGTTGTCAGTCAATTCTTTTTATTAAATAAATAATCATGTAGTTCAAGCGGGCGAAGCCGCGGGCGAGCCGCTAGTATATGTATTTAACATATTATTACGGAAACACACTGTGTTAAATACAATTTTATGCTATAGGTAAAATAAAATATGATAATTAATTTTGATTCGCCTTTAAATAAAACTATTTATTAAATTGAGGCCAGCAGTCGTGGCGCAGCGGCATAAAGTGTGACTGTAAAACCGACTGGTTGTGGGTTCGATCCCCACTCGAGGAGATGAAATATTTACTTAAATTTATATTTCCATTTCTTCGCTCTGGTGTCGAGGCAAAGCGCGGCGTTGAGTTCTGCCACTTAACACGCAATGCCTCCAGAATTCGGCAGAAAGTGGGGAACGGAGTGTCTTAACACTAGGTTCTCTCTGCGTACTCTGCTGTGCGCGGGATACAGCGTGAAGCTGATTGATTAATATATTTGGCTGGTAAGATAAGATACATTTTCGGCGGGGATCGGAAGTATCTTAATGGGAACGAAGTGTCTTAACACTAGGTTTCCAAGGGCTATGTTCGGGATTCGGTGTTGAGCAAAAAATACTGTTATTTATATAAATGCTAGCGTTGAGATACGTGATTATATAAATTTACATCGTATAATGAAAGATCTTAATACTTTTTTGTTATTTGATTTTTTTATCAAATACAATTTCGTCTAAGATCTAGAATGGGACTCCAACTTATGACTGGGTTCCAATTAGGGACCTGAGTGATTTCTCTCGTTACTTTATGCCTCAATAGAAGCTTGAACACAAATACTCATCAAATAAAGTATATAGTACACTATAGTTATTTATAAATGTGGGTAGTTTTAAAAATGATTTATGTATTTTATTATTTTTCTACAAACTAATTTACGTTTTTGAATACTTACATGTATCTATAGATTAGATAAGGTAAAACATTGATTAAGTAGATTACGATTATTGTGGGTTTGATTTCAACATAAATAAAAAAACCGGACAAGCGCGAATCGGTCTGGCCACCGAGGGTTCTGTACAAAAATTGGAGGTCTCGAGCTTTTTCTGAAACTCAGGCTTAGCTAAGCCAAGAGCACTTGAACTAGCGGCTTTAATATAAAATTTTGCCTTTTTAAGGCTATTATTTTTTAGAATTTAACTACAAATGTATAATTTTCAGATTTTTCCCTGAACTAATACCTATTACTTGTAGATGCTAGCTGCCAAATTTCATAATTCTAGGTCAATCAGAAGAATTAATTTTGATTCTTTTATAGTGTCGAAATACTAGTTTTTAGCAATATATACGGCCATATCTTTTTTCTAAGTCAATGTAAAAATATTTTATTTTTTTCAGGAAATCAAGGAACCTTAGATCTGAGTATATATTTAAATTTCAACTCGATATCTCTTAGCGTTCCTGAGATAAAGGCTCTTGACAGACAGACGGACGGATAACAAAGTGATCTTAAAGGTTTCCTTTTTCCTTAAAAGGTACGGAACCCCAACAATACGGCATCAGAGCCATGTTATATGCTTATTATTTTCGAAAGAAGAAGAATTGAGTGATATATCATAAAGCGCTAAAAAAAGGAATAAACACACACAAGCAGACATACATTCATCTACATTTTATATACTATCATTTACGTCACGCATTCGGGTATTAGGGGTGAAGATCAATATAAAATTAATATGTCAGTCGTGGCGCAGGGGCAAAACAAAAATAAGAATGGAGAGTTTAAATAAATATTTCATTCCCTTGAGTGGGGATCGAACCCACAACCATCGCGTCACAGTCACAGACTTGTGCCCATGCGCTACAACGGCTTCTACTATTATAATAGATTTTTATTAATACTCTAGTGAAAAATATTATGAAGAAAGATTTTATATTAGTTGCCTGTTAAAATTTTATAGCAATTCTTAACTATCATGAAATTATTTATCATTTACTATCAGTATTTTTTTTGTTTTTAACCCCCGATGAAAAAAAAAAGAGATGTCATCATTCTTAAATGTCCGTGTATTTGTTTATCTGCTTGTCGGTCTGTGGCATCGTAGCTCCCAAACGGGTAAACCGATTTTGATTTAGTTTTTTTTTGTTGAAAGGTGAACAAGAATGTTCTGACTTAAGAAAATATGTTTAGCCATTTGAAGACTATCAGCTCTTTTTCTAGATTCTTTTAAAATAAAAATAATAGAACATTTCCTTTATACAAATTTCTTTTATTTACAAAATATTATCACACTTCAGTATTTACATACTAATGTATTAAATTTGTCAAAAATATAAATATGAAACAGTTAAAAACTAAAGTATAAAATTAATACATTGAATAATTACTTTCTTAACATCTAAATAACTTATTACATATGTTTATTATATTTAAGACCGTCGTGGCGCAGGAGCACAAGAGTGTGACTGTAACGCGACGGTTATGGGTTAAATCCCCACTCGAGGGAATGAATTGTTATTTCTTAATATTTTCATTTCTTCGCTTTCGTACCAAGGCAAAAACTCGGCGTTGATTTGAACGCCACTTAGCACGCAATGCGTCGAAAAATTCGGCGGAAAGTAGAGAACAGAGTGTCTTAACACTAGGAGTGTCTAAACTGGGGTGTCTATGGGTGTCCTCTGCCTATCCTGCTATATGCGGGTTACAGCGTGAAGCAATTATATTTAGTTATTACGTCTTATTATGTAGCATCTTAAACATAGTTTTCATGACTTATATCAATTAGATTTTACAGAAAAAAAATACTAATACTACTAAAATTCAATTAACCAATATGTACAAAAAAAACTAATGTGACTTCTCTTTTATATTGCTTTTCGATTTCTTGTACGGGATTTTTTTAATAATCTTTACAAACACTATTAATATTAATACTAATATTATTATTATATCTACATACATTCGCTTGTAAAAGGGTAGAGTGAAAGCTGGCGATCTCAAGTGTGGAGCACCCTTAGTGTTTACAACATGCTCGATCCAAAATACTAACTCATCCCCTGGTTTCTGCTGGCGGTTGTGGTAATTGTATGACAGTTCCTTAGCCTTTGTTTTGTATCTGATATGGAACATAAATAGAGTTTAAATTTAAAAGCTTATTAAAATTCGAGGCGCGGCGTTAAGATCCGCCACTGAGCATGCAATGTTTCCAGTACTAGGCGGAAAGTGAGGGACGGAGTGTCTTAACACTAGGTCCCCACTCCTACCCTGTACGGGATACAGCGTGAAGCTGATTTATTAAAATTTTCAAAGATTTCCAATAAATAATTCTTTTAATTCTCAAACAATGTGAATTAAACATCTATTAGTAGTGAGCAAAGTACTCGAGTTGTATAGAAGCTATTACAATGTTTTTATCAAAACAAAAAAGTATATATTTCAGCTTCAAGCAGTATCCCGCCTATAGCAGGGTAGGTAGAGGGAACCTTGCGTTAAGACACTCCAGCGCTTTCCGCAGGATGAGGCTTTTTGATCAGAGCGAGAGAAATGAAAATATTAATAAATAATCATTAATTTGCCTAGAATGGGAATCGAACCCACAACGATTACGACACGAAATGCCTCGAAAAATTCGGCGTGAAGTGGGGAACGAAGTATCTTAATACTAGGTTCCCTCCGCCTACCCTGCTATAGCGGAATACAACGTGAAACAAAAGAGAAACATAAAAAAACATTCAATATATAATAATATATTGTATCTTACTAAAAAATAATCTCTATTAACATATGTAGTTACTTACTCAGTATTCGTCAGCATTTCATTTATAGCAATATTCAATTCTCCAGACATATCCTCAGCCAATTTGACTGTAATACCGAATCCCCTGTTCACCACAGATCTCATATTCATGTGCTGGTCTCCGAATACTGGTATACCTATTACTGGTACTCCGAAATGTATCGCTTCTGTTGTTGATAGCTGACCACCGTGTGTTATGAAGAATTTTGTATTTGAATGGCCTTAAATTTAAATATTTATTTTTTAGGTGTATCTCGTATAATATAAAGAAGTAAACTATTTTCCACTTTCCACCCAGTTTAAAAACATTACTTATTAAGAGGTTAAATCCAAGTCTCGGTTTTCAAATCTTTCTTTTAAAACATCTTTCTGACTCTTAAAAATCTTATAGAATTGCTTATATTATTATTAAAATTAGCTTCACGCTGTATCCCGCACACAGCAGGGTAGGCAGAGGGAACCTAGTGTTAAGACACTCCGTTCCCCACTTTCTGCCGAATTTTGGAGGCATTGCGTGTTGAGTGGCAGAACTAAACGCCGCGCTTTACCTCGACACCAGAACGAAGAAATGGAAATATAAATTTAAGTAAATATTTCATCTCCTCGAGTGGGGATCGAACCCACAACCAGTCGATTTTACAGTCATACCCTGTGCCACTGCACCATGACTAGCCTCGTCTGGATTATTATTCACACGCTTAAATTTATTATTATATTGCAGCCAAATGACATAATATATTTATATCGATTGTAGCCTTTGTATTATTCTGATGTATAAGCGATATGACTGTAAAGTTTCATATCCAAATCCATCCAGCTCGCTCACAAATTTTACTATTGATGATAGTAGGATAAAAAATAAGAGAATATCGACGTTGTGAACAACGAACGTCTACGGTTAAAGGGCTTATATACGGAATTAATCCCGTAATGTTTAAAATGTATATGGATTTTGAGTATTCTTACAATTATAATCCTTCTGTTATATAATTAAATATATTATATCGAAAATAAAAAAATAAATATAAAAAATCTAATCAGCTTCAAGCTGTACCCCGCACGTGGCAGGAGGCAGAGGGAACCTGAAATAAAGACACTCCGTTCCCCACTAATAACTATTACTTACAAAGTATACTCAGCTGTGGAGCCCATTTGACTAAATGCACGTTTGCCGGAACTTTATCCAAATCTCCTTCAAATTTCCAAATGACAGTCTGCTTTAAATTTCCAAAAATTTTGAGAAGAGAGTCTCGCATGTGATCAGACATATCCATACTCTTCAAATTACTGCCCATACTAAAGTATATCACACCGTGTTTTGATTCGTCCATTATTTTTTGTAAATCCTAGAAAATATTTTTTTATAGCTAGGAGACTAGTGTCAAGACACTCCGCTCCCCACTTTCCACCGTATTTTGGAGGCTTTGCTATATTTTGGAAAACCTGTTGAGTGGCGGAACTCAACCACGCGCTCTGCCTTGACACCAGAGCAAAGAAGTGAAAATATGAAATATGCATAATAAGTTCTTTGATTTTCACGATTATTACACATTTTAATTTTACCCGATTAATCCGGTAAAAATAGTTTCATGAAATTGCATTCATTCATATGCATTCATATGCATTCCTCGAGTGGTAATCAAACCCACAGCCTGCCGCGTTTACAGTCTGGAGACTGTCTTTAGACTCTGGAATATATTAGATAATTTTAATATACTTTACCATTTTTTGTTATAAAGATGAATTTTGTAACAAAAAATAAAATAGTTCTTACCTTTGGCATTGGTTTAACTTTAGGATCAATATGGTAGCCACCGACGTATTTAGCATTTTGTGGTAATCTATATGGAGTACCTATAGAAGGATGTGAATTTATAAGCAAAAATGATCCATTGTATAAGGCTTCTTCATAAGACGGCATAACTACCCCTCGATGAGCGCCAATTGGCAAAAAAACTTTGTTGTATAATGATTTTTCGAAAGGAGCTACCAAAATTCTGAAAATAAAATTGAATTTTTAATAATGTTACATTATTTTATGGAAGAAGCTGTGATAGCCATGTATAATTTAAAAAAAGGCGCGGCGTTGAGTTCTGCCACTTAACACGCAATGCCTCCAGAACTCGGCGGAAAGTGAGGAACGGAGTTTCTCAACACTAGGTTCTCTGTGCCTACCCTGCTGTGTGCGGGATTCAGCGTGAAGCTGATAATTTTCTACTATTATATTATATTATATTATTAATACTACTATACTATAAAAATGTACATTTAACTATACTTGTTTATCCAAAATAATCATATTTTAACAATATTTTTATTACTTTTCTCATTTAAATCTTTAATATCGCAACGTTATTTTGGCGGTTGGACAGCATTCGACTGATAGCACGATAGTTGCAGGTTCAATCCCGACTAGAGTAAAAGATTTATATGGGTTTTTCCGTTCTGGTAACACAAAAGGCGGCGTTGAATTGAGCTACTCACCCAAACATTAACATCTTCTTTATCATTAAATATAATTCGTAAAATCTCTCCCATATGCTTAGTGGAGGTCTGCTCGTAGAGAACAAGTCGACGCTGTACGCAGGATTTGGTATTTCATCCACGAGTTTCAACACTTGCCAATGTGCTTCCGTGGACCCGAACCAAATCAGTGGGCATTCAAATAATGATGCTATACTGAAAAGAGCGTAATTTTCATGTTATAACTAGTCTTTACTTACGGCATTTAGGTTGCGAGTGGGAATCGAACCCACTGTCACCCTTGTGCCCCTGCACCATGACGGCCTACCCACCTGACCCCCTGACCGTGGTATTACTTTGAGACTATTAACGTGATAACGTTTTAGTATATATACAATAATAGAAATAATAGATGATGGAAAAGTGAGTGGTAAGAGAGGTAGGGGGAGACTTCGGTTGACCTTCGAAAACACAGTATCAAAGATACTGGAGGAAGGTCACGTAAAAAGAACGAGAACACCCTGGAGGGTATGTATGAACTATGAAGAGGCTGATGACAGTGGACGAGGCGAAAGAGGTATGTAGATACCGTAGCGTTTGGCCCTCCGTTCTCTCTGACTACCCCGCTAGGGATAAAGCAATAATAGACAATGGACAAAATCCAACATAAAAATATTTTTTTATTCAAACCAGTAGTTCCCGATTCCCGAGCTTAACGCGTCCAACCAAATAAACACTAACACATGGTTTTACAATATAATAAATATAAGTGACTAAATATTATTTACCCAGCAGTACTGTCAGCGAAAAACCATTCCAATATGACAGCATCGAACTTTTGCTTCGGATCTTTTAAGAAATTTACAAATGCAGGATCTTCCATAATGCTTTTATGTATGTCATACACAAAGAATATGAAAAAAATAGAGTCCCCGAAGTCTCCTTTGCCAATAAGGTTTTTAAGTTTAAAGCTGTCAGCTGTAAATAAAAAACAGCTTGATAATACAGAACAGTATATTATAAAAAAAGTGTAGTATTATCTCTAGATCTCTATAGATATAAGTGATAGAATATGATATGGCTAAACTAAAAAAAATAATAATTGCAATCATAATATTTTTAACCTAATTTGACGCCGTCGTGGCGCAGGGGCACAAGCGTGAATGTAATGCGACGGTTGTGGATTCGATTCTTACCCGAGGACATGAAGTAATAAGGAAATGAAAAATGAATGAATAATTTATTAATATTAATGATACTATTCAATTACGAAGTCCTCCAATTATAATAGGTATAATTATAAAAAAATATATATAGTTATATCTCTTATAAATTTGATCATCTCTGATTAATGACTCGCAAAAGCGTAGAGTTGAGTTCCGCCACTTTAAACGCAATCTCACGAAAATTCGACGGAAAGTGGTTAACGGAGTGTCTTAACACTAGGTTCCTTCTGCTTACCCCGGCTATATGCTTGAAACAGAGTGGAACTGAGAAAAAAAAGAAAAAAAAAACAATATTGAATACTGAATGCAACTATGTTGTAGCGTACCCCAATTTTCCCACAATTACTAAATGTACCTACGATTGTTATGTCATTAAATTTAATCTTCTTTAAACTTTTTTTTTATCTTTACTCTTTAAACCCTAATAACAGAATAGGCAAAGAGAATCTAATGATAAATACTACATTCTTCGTTTTCATCAAAAACAAAGGTAACCGCTATCAACACCATTACATCCAGATCCAATTTAGCCACGATGACCTTAAGCCTCAAGTTTGGAAGGTAAAAAAATAAAATAAATAAATGAGCTTCACGCTGTATCCCGCACACAGCAGGATAGGCAGAAGGAACCTAGTGTTAAGACACTCCATTCCTCACATTCCGCCGAATTTCAGAGGCATTAAGTGTTGTTTGGCGGAACTTAACGCCGGGCTTTGCCTCGACACCAGAGCGAAGAATTAAAAAGATAAATTTAAATAAATATTTAATTTGTTCTAGTGGGGATCAAAACCACAACCAGTCGCATTTACAATCACATTTTGTGCCCCTGAGCTACGACTGGCTTCAAGAAATTTATATATAATATATATTAAAAATATACCTCTCTGAGCGTCTGCCATTCTCTTTTTGCCAGCTTCTTCCATACTTATTTCAGTTAAGTTTGCTATTGGTTGCTCACGTGGAAACGCAGTAATATGTACTACCTGTAAAAAATAAGATTTTTTTCTATTTTCCACATCAGACCCAACGGTTTGAATAATCATTTAAAGAAATGAAATATTTTAAGTTTAAGGCCAGTCGTACCGCAGTGCCCACAAGCGTGTGACTAAACGCGACAGTTTGTGGATTCGATTCCTACTCGAGGAAATGTAATAGTTAATATTTTCATGTTTTCGCTTTGGTGTCGAGGCAAAACGCGGCGTTGAGTTCTGCCACTTAACAGCAATGCCTCCAGAATTCAGTGGAAAGTGGGAACCGCTTCTTAACACTGGGCTTCCTCTGTCTACTATGCAACATGCGGGTAACAGCGTGAAAAAAAAAATACTAATACCATATTTATTTTATGTAAATAATTTCAGTTTTCTATTTCAATTACCTCATGTCCAGCTTCTAGAAGTCGATTGACAACACCGTGACCCAGAATGCTATGACTTTTGGAATACAAGGGGAAAAATACTAATAATCTCAATGCCTCGATCGACGCTAGGTTGACTATTATAAAAGCGGCGAGGATAACCGTTTTGGACGCCATCTGAAAATATAAAAGAATTACATTTAATGTCCAATTTAAGGACAAGAGATTGAGACTAAATACTAATAATAATAAATAGTTTAAAAAAACTTTGCTTTTTTTGCTTTTTTGTTGCTGTAGAATGTGTTCGCTATAAATTATTTCAGTCTAAACTGAAGTGACGAACTAGTAACCTCTAAAGAGTCCCAATATTGAGGTCCTGACTCCATCATCACACCAGCTCGTTGATACCATAATACTGTACTGTCACCTAATCTAAATGCTAAGTTTCATGAAGTTAACTACAAGTGGTTCAAACTCCGTGTCTAAGAA
>DWLH01001181.1:0-13985 GCA_018249795.1 Heliconius telesiphe telesiphe
TCCAATATAACACATTCTATCTTATAATTAGTGAAAAGGAGATATTTTTTATTTATTCATAGAATGATGAACGTAATGAAAGAATAAGCTAAATAATATTTCTGCAGCCAACACAACGCAACCGTTGCTCTGTTTAGCGTGTAAGTATCAAACCGGCTAATTGGACTCAAACATAAACAAATGTGTGGGAATTACCGCGTACAAGTTTCAAGTGACTATTTGGTCCTTTGTACGTTTAAATAAATGTTACGAGGGCCGTTATGTTGGAAGAAAAAGTCGTGTTTCTATGCAGAATTTTCTATTATTATATAGCTAACCTGATTAATTATATCGATAGAATGCGTTTGACATAATAAAGTCAAAATTGCCAAATCGTTAGTTACCGTTACATAGGACTCATCGAAATTTTGAATATTCAGAATTTTAATATTTTTATTTATACATATCCATAGCATTAAAACAGCAAGAAATAGGTACCACTCTTCTTCCATTTTACTCCTAATTTTACCTATTTATAAAAAATCATTTTGGGTAGTGCAACCCACTACCTCATTGTGGCTAAGATCAAAGCAAACTAAAAATAATTTAATATTAATCACTACACTGATTGGGGTCTGACCTATTACTATAAAATATTTTTTTTAAGCTACTTTGAAAGGTATCTTACCATTTTCGATTTCTTGTTCTTCAGCTTTTTCTTTGCTGTCTCCATCGTCATTTTCCTTACTGTCTCCCTCTGCATCTTCTTGTGTCTCTACACTATCTTCACCTTCAGTACTTAAGTTTTCTTTAGATTCTTCCCCAGCTACTTCACCCGCCTCTTCGTAGGACACTTGCGATACGTATGGCTCATCAGCGACTTCTACTGATGGCACATCTTCTGCTTCTTTACTCTCTACTTCTTTACTATCATCCGCATCTGCCACTTCAGCTGAAGTTTCTTCTTTCGTATCGTCACCTATACTAACTTCACTGGATTCGTTTTTTTCTGAAGATTCTGGAATTTGCAAGAACATTTAATTAGTTATTAGAATATTATTGACATAACTTAATGCTAATATTTTGTTAGACTCTTATGTTGTCATTTTGTAGTTTTGAATCATAAGACGTAAGGCAAAATATTCCTTTATCATTCAATTGTTATATAAAATAAAGCCAAAAAAAGCAAATTGATTTTGTAATAAGGCAAAGTTGGATAAAATTACTGAACATCTTTACATTAAAGCCCCTTTGTTACTCCTCTCTGTCACCTCCAATAACTGCAATACATAATTGTACACCACCTTTTGTACTCGTTAATTCCTACAACCTAGCTGTATTTATTATAGTTTTGAATTCCTTTTTAATTTTTTTTTTGCTTTTTATAATTTTTCACAATATTAACAGGTAAGAACTTTTTTAAAAAAACTTCTTTATTTTTATTTTATAATAGTCAATTTTTAAGAAAAGCTTTTATATATATTGTAAATTCAATTAGTCAAGGGGCATAAATAAAAAAAAGGTTTCTAGATAGAATTAATTGAAATAAAATGAAATAAATACGATTATATTTAATATTGTGACCGTCGTGGCTCAGGGGCACAAGGTAGTGACTGTAACGCGACGGCTGTGAGTTCGATGCTACGGTCGCGCTTGTAGTCACACTGTGTGGACTTGCGCCACGACTGGCCCCTCATCTTTAGAGAGTTTTTTAGCGTATATCATCTAATAAACGCTGAAAAGCTTTTTTGAACTACTCTAAACATAGTTTATTTACAAAGTTAATTTATAATCTCTAATTATCAATAATTTAAAAAATATTCTGCAATAATTATAAATTTTATTTGTATCTTTACTAAATATAAATATTATGCAAAGCACGATACCTACATTAAAATTAAACGGCCGCAACAATAACAGGTGTTTATAACAAATCATTTTTAGTTTTTATTTTTAACCAAAGTCCTCACGTCGCTGACGATCTCGATATTAGTAAACTTGAAATTATATAATATACAGCATGTATGAAGTATGTACTCACGTTTGTACTTTAAAACCAGATTTATTCGCCTGTTTCTTATATTTAGAGGACGGCACAAGAGAGAGTATGACTGAAACGCGACGGTTGTGGGTTCGATTCCCACTCGAGAGAATAAATTATTATTTCTTAATATTTCTTATCTTCGCTGTGGCACGAAGGCAAAAGCCCGGCGTTGAGTTCCGCTACATAACACGTAATGCCTCGAAAAATTCGGCGGAAAGTGGGAAACGGAGTGTCTTAATCTTAACACTAGGTCTCCTCTACATACTTTGTTGAGTGCGGGATACAGTGAGAAGCTGATTTAATTACTTATTTTTTATAATGTAAATATGGCTAACTTTTAACTTTACCAACCCCTTTATCTTTACTATTCGAGCTGAATACACAAATACCAGCATAGCGTTAGTCCATCCACCGCCACAAAATTAAGGTGTTAAGAATTTACAATTAAGAAATTTTTAAGAAGGAAGATTTTATTTAAATTATGGATGTACCATTTTTTTTGTCATAAATGGTAAAGTAGTAGCTTACTTTGCTATTGTATTTATTTTTATGATCTAATAACCACTTAACACGTAATGCCTAGAAAAATTCGACAGACGTATCTTATCATTATGGTCCCTCTTCCTACCCTGCTGTGTATGGGATACAGCGTGAAGCAAATTTTGATTTTACTTATATTTACGAGGCTGCATTATAATAAGCCACCTTTGCTTGGTAACGAGAGTTCTGCCACTCAACATGCAATGCTTCCAGACTTCTTCGAAAATTGGGGAACGGAAGTGTCTTAATAAGAACAAAGTGTCTTAACTTTAGGTTCCCAGGTCCTCTCTGCCCATCCTGCTAAACTGCGGGATACAGCGTGAAAATAAGGAAATAAGGAAAACTTATATTACTAAACTTTCCAAATGGATACTTAATTGATATTTGATGAAGATGATAATTAATAATTACGAAAAGATTTTGTTTTAAGAATTTAAAATTGATTTTAAGAGGTAGATACTCAATATGAATACGAGGTTCCCTTAATAATTGGCGTTGAACTTGCCAGTACGAACATTGGCAGTTGTACAATATTACTTCAAAATACATGCTTACAAATTACGATATCTATTGCATAACGCGATGACAAACATTATATGTGGCGGTATTAATAGCATCATATGAATTAAATATGAGAAATACATTTCACTATTGAACATGGGCGTAGTAACATGCCAGGCCCAGTAAATTTCTAGGATGGGCCTGGGATCCTAGAAATTTTATTTACAAAAAAATTGCCATGAACAGCTACAGTCCAGGACTCCTCCTCCATTAAATACCTCAAAATAGCTACTGAACTGTGTTTACTTATTACTGCCTCGTTAAATTGAGCTTTTATTGTATAAGTCTGACATCAGAAACTTTCTCGAAGAAATATGACCATCGAATAGCCTATTTTTACAGAAATTGTATTTTACATGTTACTTAGTGTAATCTATTTTTACCAACCAGGTGCACCCTCTTGATTAGCGGTACCCGATTAGAATGCTTATCCTTAAAAATAATTGCAAAAACTTTTCACATATGGATGAAATACTCTATAGAGTATTTATGTTAATTATTGCTAAAAGAAACTTGTAAAACCGTAGCACAATTATGTATTGCAGTTATTGTATTATTTTTTGCACTTTCGCTTCTGACTTTCCGTTCAATTCTTGAGGCATTGCGTGTTGGCGGAACTCAACGCAGCGCTTCGATTTCTTACCAGAGCGAGAAAATGGAAATATTAAATATTTCATTCCCCAGAGTGGGAATCGTATCCGCAATCTTCGCGCGCTCATTCCCCTGCACCATAATAGCCTTAACTACTCTCAGCTGGTTATTTTTCTCAGCCTGAATTTATTTTTTATTTTTTAGTTATACCAGTGATATCAAATTTCAACTATATAAAGACAATTTAAATTTCCCCATTTGTTGCTATAGTAGCGTGTATTCCTTACAATGTTAGTTACTATTCTAAATGTATCTGTAATATTGTTAATGTGAGGAAGGGGGAGAATTTCGGCGAAACGGGTTAGTTGTTAAAAAAAAAGGAGTATATACTTCTTCTATTAGTTGTATAGTAAAATTAGCTTCACGCTGTATCCCGCACACAGCAGGGTAGGCAGAGGGAACCTAGTGTTAAGACACTCCGTTCCCCACCTTCTGCCGAATTTTGAAGGCATTGCGTGTTGAGTGGCAAAACTCAACGCCGCGCTTTGCCTCAACACCAGAGCGAAGCAACCAGTCGGTTTTACAGTCACACCCTGTGCCACTGCGCCACGCCAGGCCTCAAAGGTAGTTGTATAGTAACTGTTGTATATCATATAAGAGATATTATAAACAAACATTGAATTATAAGAATAATAGGTACATTTCTAATTTCATATTCATACTTTATGGACATTGAACGCTTGACGAGCGCATGTCAGCGCATGTCACATTTAAATGAAAGAACTATAAAATCAACGCAGTGAATTCGAGGTTGTTCTATTAATAGAAAATTCGGAGAATTTTTAATTGAATGTGTTTGAAAATGATGGCGTGAGTCACGGCGGTTTCCGTTGTGTAATGGTTTCCCATCATCTATCCACATTTAAAAGAAATAAACTGGTCTATATTTTTTCTTACCGACAGGTGGATGGAAGCAGCTTTTCTTGATGATTTTTTTATAGCCTTAACGTTTATTGTACCACACATTTTGATTATTACCTGTTTATTTGATCATTTATTAGGCCTATTTTAAAAGAAGTGATTCGTTCGAAATAAATAATTAATATGTCCGAAATAAATAATTGAAGGGCTCGGCATTAAGCAAAACGAAGGTAATAAATACAAAGAAGGAGTCGAAGGGCAGCGCTCTCGCGGCTCATTCACAAGAGGAACAGACTTAGTAAAGTCCTGCACTGGCTGTTCCATTATCGACTGCGCACGCACAGCTGAAGATAGGAACAAATGGAGATGTGTTTTTAAATGGAAAAGACAGCTCTTGCCCACGAGCACTCCGACAAGCGTGTACGACAAAGAAGAAGAAGAAATAATCAATAATTAGCTTACAAAATTAATTTTCTTTTTAGATTTATAAGATATTATTATTTTTTATTTTTTTTACTTCAGATTGATAAGAGTCACTAATGCAAAATGTTTTTTTTTAATAATAAAAAGATATAATATAATTTCAAAAACAAAATACCTACCTTCATTGTGGAGATATAGTACATAACACGGTACCTAACTTCTTTCTGGGTATGAGCCCACGCTTTTTACTTAGAAAATCGTGACTATGCACAAAACTATACATTCATGAGCAGTAAGTGAATTAAGAGAAGCTCTTCATTCGATTGCAGGATACATGAAATTTTAAACTTTAGCATTAGTTTTTTATATGCATTTTCCAGTGCTTCATATTCATCTTGCATCATCTGCATAAAGTACGGGTAAAGGGAAAATAGTACCTACTAAGATACTCCGTTCCCCACTTTCCACCCTAATTTCGAGACATTACGTGTTCAGTAGCAAAATTTCTTTATCCTACAGGATACCTGATCGAGGAAATGAAAATAACTGTTACAGACGTTCAGATGTTGCGCTATCAAGTCAGACGCGGTACCAATAGAATAAATTATTTACCTGGTTCTACGTCCCCTGATTCGAGTTCTTTAAGCGCCTTTTCGATATATGGACGGCATTGCGATTCTGAAGGAATGTCGTCATCGGCTGAAATAAAAAAAAATATGTTTAAGTAATATTCTAAGTTTGTTATAATATGATCTTGCTATAAGTCTAAAACTTTGTTTCTTAGTGTTTTTGTTCTTTTTTTTTTACTTTTTTTTTTTTTAATATATTAAAATATTAAGTAAAAAAGAGAGGTATTGAATATGGTATTGAATTTCCACTTACTACACCTAGTATTGAGAATACCATAGTTATAATATTAAGCTTAAAAAAAAATAAGATGGTCCTTTGAGCCGAACAATGTGAAGTACCTACAAAGTAAATATTTAAAAGGGTAATTTTTCCATTAAATAAATCTCACGCAAGTGTAGATTTCTTAGTTGAACACGTTATTACTTATTAAGTATTCTACACTTCAATATCAGACCTTAAAACGAAGTAATGACAACAAACAATTTCTATAGTTTAAATATAATAACCACAATGATTTTTATTTAGTCTATCAATACAGAGCTAATATCTGTATTGTAAAAAACATAATTTTACAATAATTGGGGAGTTTTGTATGTACAAGCTTACATGAAAAAAAACTTTTTTTTATATATATTTATATACCAAAATGATTGTGACCTGGTAACACATATCTAAAATAAAAATATCTTGCTGAACCGACAGAATAATAAGTAGTCGAGACTCAATCGACGTTCAATTTTGGCATTGTCGTGGAACATTGTTCTTGGATTCTCGCCACTAAATATTATAAGCAGATTATAAACATTTTTTTGAATCCATTCATATAAAATATTAGTTTTTAAATATCCTCTATTTGATCGAACAATTTTAAGATTACTTTATGGTTTTATAAAAAACGTATGTACGTTGAGGCCGGTCGTGGCGCAGGGGCACAAGGTGTGACTGTAAAACCGACTGGTTGTGGGTTCGATCCCCACTCGAGGAGATGAAATATTTACTTAAATGTATATTTCCATTTCTTCGCTCTGGTGTCGAGGAAAAGCGCGGCGTTGAGTTCTGCCACTCAACACGTAATGCCTCCAGAATTCGGCAGAAAGTGGGGAACGGAGTGTCTTGACAATAGGTTCCCTCTGCCTACCCTGCTGTGTGCTGGATACAGCGTGAAGCTGATTTTGATTTGATTTTATTTGTTATATACTTTACAAGCGATTCATCAAGAGTTGGCACCTGTATGAATCTTGACAAGGAAAAGAGTTAGATTTAACGATCGCTTTGAACCCGTTGAGTCGTTTGTCCTACAGTGCCTAAGCACTAGGGTCTTTAATCACTGCGTTAATCAGAGCAGTCTACGTTCAGCAGTGGATGTAGATAAGCTGAAAAATATACATACAAACCGTGCCACAGTAGCTTAATATATTCTTTTTCAATACAATATTATGTTGAAATCAAAGTAAAACTAGTAGCACGCGAAGTCTTCAATGAATAGCATTTTTTTTCAGCATTTTGCTGTGTCCCGCATAAAGTTAATTAAACTAGTTTTATGATATTAAAAATATTATATATTTCATTTCTTCGAATGGAAATCGAATCTTCTGCCCCTGCGACACGAATGGCTTTTAATTATTAGCATATCTGTCCATACATTAATAGTCCACTTCAATAAGACTCGCGGGTTGTGCTTGTTAAGTTTCAGTTCAGTAATAGTGCAAGCGTGGTTCAGAACACCCGCCCTACAGCGCGGGCGGAAAATTATAATACGGTAGAAATGTTACTTATTTACTTTAAATATGGTTTACATTTTTTTTCTTTCATTTCTCTTATATATTATTTACTTTAAATATGATTTACTGTTGCTCTTTTGCTTTTTCTTTTATATCAAAAATAATATTACTAAATAAATTTCATAAATATAAGATTTATGAAATTTATTTAGTAATATTATTTTTGTTTATGCGATTTCCTTAACAATGTTTATGTTTTCATTTAAATGAGAAAATAGTTAAAATTGAAACTTTGCGCTTATTGGTGCGAGTCAGAGTAAAGCTAGATAAGCTTTTTAAATAATAGGTTGCCGATCAATTTTAATGATTTTCAGTCAAGTTTTTTCGAGTTTGCATTGTTTATATGACGGCAACAACAAACAAAAGATTTCGCGATACTTTTTTTATTTAAATGTAAACTAAGGTTATTCAGTATATTTAAAGTATTATTCAATTTTAATGAAAAACGTATAAGTATTTAAATATTTTTCCGTTCGAAATTGTTAAATTTCGAAATAACAAATAGACTCTGAGTAAGATTTACTCAAAAACGTATAAAATAAGGTTCTATAAAGTAATTCTTACTACAATTTTATATCTTCGGATCATATGAAACTATAACGATACAACAAGCTTCAGTTATTATAATCGATTATGCCGTCACCCACATAAAGTAGAATTGATATTAAATATTATAAATAAAGTAGGTCATTTATGTCATACAATAGACATAGAGAAGATGTATTTTTCTATCGAGTCATTAGCGTATGCAAGGGGCTTAAACTTTTCTGATTGTAGGACGTGACAACCAGTTCGAATCCAACCGAAATCAACAAAAATATATTCTAGCTTGGTTATATGTTAGTTCTCTAATAATATCAATAATACTATAATAAAATTGGTTAAGTGCGAGTAGAACTCACCCACCGAGATTTCCGTACCAATTTTAAGACTGTTGTTCGGGAAGTACAACTTTAAGTTTTACACACAAATTTAAGCTTGCGTTCATATTCACTCATTTTGTATAAAATAAACTAGAAATATAAGTTTGTAATCATTATTTTTCTATTATATTTCATAGAAATTTTGAAGGGGAGAAAATAGATTATTAGTTTCGTTTAGATTTGTTATTGTATAACAACTAGGTGCTTAAATAACCATGCCATGTCAACTCTGGCCTATATAAAAAAAGGAGGTAGTAAGTAGAGAAAGGAGTATTTTAAGTTTAACCCTTGGTTCTCTCTCTGCCCACCAATGTATGAAGATAAAAAATAATAATCAAAACTTCACATCCATCATTGTAAGACTTTTTCCAGAAGATCCGCTTCATAGCAAGGTAGTACCTGGGAACCTAATTAGGGGACACACCAATCCCCTTTAAGACACTTCTGTTAACCATTTTCCAGCGAAATGTTCGAGGCATTGCGTGTTGAATTGCGAAACACAACGCCTCACTTTGCCTCTATACCACAGCAAAGAAATGAAAACATTAAACATTTCGCTCCCCCGAGTGGGAATTGAACTCGTGCCTCTGTGCCATGACGGCCCGTTTTATTTATTTCCTATTTTTTGTTAGTAATACAACAGTTATTGGGTTTAAGTACTAACTATATGATAATGTATTTTTTACAGCCAAAGAAATGGGCGAGAGGGGCGCAAGGCGCAACATCGGCGCTCCTTTCTATGCACCGCGTCGCAAGACGTCTGCTGAGATCATCAGTGAGGCACGCGCTGCCATCAGCTCTGGTGAGCATCTCTTAGATCAAATGAAATCAGCTTCACGCTGTATCCCGCACGCAGCAAGGTAGGCAGTGGGAACCTAGTGTTAAGACACTCCGTTCCCCACTTTCTGCCAAATTCTGGAGGAATTGCGTGTTGAGTGGCAGAACTCAACGCCGCGCTTTGCGTCTACACCAGAGCTAAGAAATGGAAATATATATTTAAGTAAATATTTCATCTCCTCGAGTGGAGGAGGTGGAGAGATCGAACCCACAACCAGTCGATTTTACAGTTACACTTTGTGCCGCTGCGCCACGACCTCAATATCTATATCTCTCTTAGATATTCATAATTATAGCCAATAGTATATTAAATTATTTCACATATAAGAGGCCAGACGCGGCGCAGTGGCACAAGGGGGTCACTGTAACGCGACGGTTGTGGGTTCGATTCCCATTCGAGGAAGTGAAACATTTATTTACATATCTATTTTAATTTCTTCGCTCTGGCATCAAGGCAGAAAGCCCGGCGTTGAGTACCGCCACTCAACACGCATTGCCTCGAAAAAAAATCGGCGAAAAGTGGGAATGGATTGTTGGAAAACTCGTTTTATTGATCAATTTAGGGTACCTCATTGCTAGGGAGTTTTTAAAGTTCGTAAAGTTTTAAAGGATTTAGGTACTTTAATCGTGTTGATTTTAGCGTTCTGGTTCTGGGTTCATATAAAATCTTAAATAACTGTAATTATTAATAATCGAAAGATTAATAAGGAATTATACTTAAATTGATCAATAGCAATTTCAAAATTTGAGGACATTTAATCGTACAAAAAGAAATATAGAAAATAAAAATTTTTGATGATATTTTTATCTATGAATATTTTTTTTCCACATTGTGGGCTATAACTCCTTGCTATATTTACACAAACAGAAGCCATGATTGAGAATAAAATACACCTAATGTTTTATTAACCATGAAAGGTCACGCGACGCGATTCTACCATTTTCTTTGTTTCCTTTTAGTTTACAGCCAAATAACAATGGATATTGGAAAGAAGTGCATATTCGAATTCTTAAATGTTTTAGCTTCACGTTGTATCCTAGACGTATCAGGGTAGATAGAGAGAGAGAGTCAGGGAACCTAGTGTTTGACATTACGCTCCCATTAAGATGCTTCCGTTCCCCAATTTCTTAAAGGCATTGCGTGTTGAGTATCGGATCTCAACGACGCTGTCGCCGCCGGACGAATTCTTAAATGACTTTTAAAAAAAGTACGACAGAATTTTTTTTTATATTTTTTTCCTTGCCTATCTAAGAAAAAATGTAAGCAACTGTTACTTATGCAAAGGTTGTATTTAATAGGTACTGTATCTCGCACATAGCAGAGTAGGCAAAGGGAACCTGGGAACATACATATAACGTGTTAAGACACCGTACCGTTCCTATTTAGACACTCCTGTTCCCGACTTGCCGCCGAATTCTTGAGGCATTGCATGTAGTGGCGGAACACAACGCCGCGTCTTGCCTGGTTATCAAGTTTTTATTATGTTTACCATAATAATTTCTTAACGATAACACTTAGGTACTTAACTAAACTAAACAAATATAAGTAATAAGTACTAGTAATTGACACAAACCTATAATATTTCTATGTACCAATTGTCTAAGTAAAATTAATTCCGGGAAACGCTTTTCCAAAGAGGTCAATGTCCTGGAAATGACATTAAAGCCGGTATTAAGGCGATATAATTATTATTTCCTTCTAAAGGGCTACTACTAAGGGTTTAAATATTTATTAATTTGAATTTTTATATGTATGAAATAAAGTTGAAAATACATTGTGTAAGCTTTCTTTGAATGTATTATAAAATAGTTGTTTTAGTAACCATGGCATTTTCAAGGTGTTTAGCTCTCGTCGTCGTGTGGCTCTTAGTTATTTTCTGTAATAAAAGTAAGTACTTTGGAAATATATATTTTAATATCAAATTTGAGTATGTATAGGTGTACCTAGTAATATCATCTACTAATATTTGGCTACAGTATTTAAAAATCGATGAGATTTCTTTCTGAAATGTGTATTTTTAATAGTTACATTAGAAACGGCAAATAAAGTCGATTTCAGGTATCTAATAAAATATCTCTCGTTTTAATGGTATGGTTTTTTTCTGTTAAAAACAACATCAATTGACGCTGCTATGTTAGTATTTGCTAATGTTTTTGTTGTATTTAATATTAGCGACAATGTGTCTCTAGCACAAAACTATATTTTGTTTTGCTTTGCTAGTCATTTTGTGTTCGGATTCGATGAGATTATAACACTTAACTTAACTTAGCTTCACGCTTTATTACTATCGGGGTAGTCAGAGAGAACGGAGCGCCAAACGCTACGGTCTCTACATACCTCTTTCGCCTCGTCCACTGTCATCAACCTCTTCATACATGCCCTCCGGGGGGTCCTCCTGCTTTTTACGTGACCTTCCTCCAGTATCTTTGATACTATGTTTTCGAAAGTCAACCGTCTCCCCCTAATGAGATTATAATAATTTCATAGAATCAACCTGATGTTCTTGTTAGAACATCAACACTTTTAAGCGTGATTTTTTTACTGATTAATTAAAAAAAAAATAACGTCAATCAATCAATCAATCAAATTAAAATATTAATTCTATGATTATTTCAACAGAAATGAACGACATAACCGCGGCGGGTATGAACGCGCTACGACCGCTACGCACGCGTCGCCCGTTCACACCTCGTGAGCCACAGCGTACTCTGTTCACTGAACGCGCAAGGAAAAAGGACCAAAGGCCGCCTAGTGCGTTCGAGTAAGTACATATTTTTTAATATGAACAGTTTTACGTTTTTAAACTGAGGGAAATTAGTGTTTACTCTCTGTCATCGCCGCATTTTTTTACCAGTCACCAAAAAATATTTAAATATAATGGGAAAACGATCTTTTTCTAAGCAATTTTAAAGAGGAATATTTTTTACAAAAGCAGTTGTGTTTTCTACATGATGATTGGTTTGTCTATCAATTACCTCTACAGATTAGATAGGAGAGGTTATTTAAAAAAAAGATACCCTATACAATGCTGTATATGCGGTTCGTTTTTAAGATTTTTAGCCATTCAAAAAATTTATTTAAATATCATATTTTTTAGCTTCACATTTATACCTTTGTTAAGAAACATGGAATTAGAACCCACAACCTGTCGCATTTACAATCGCACTATCGCAAATATATAAACATTTTGGACCGCCTATTGTTATATTTATATTCTCTAATATGACCCCATTTTATTATGTAACTTGAGCCCCCAGAATGTTGTAGTTTTTTGTTGTCTGATGACAGAAACCTGTTAAAGCTTGAGGAATGGAAAACCAAGAATTATACCAATTAATATTATCGCAACGAAACCAACCACATCAACCACATTTGAATCTACAATTATTGAGTTTAGGCCGACTATTTTTAAATCATGTCTAAAAAATACAACTTTTTTATATTATTTCTTTTTTATTTATAATTAATTTTATAACAATTTAATATAAATAATATATTATAATTTAATCTAAATTCAATTTTTTCAATAGTATTTGTTTCTCCAATGCCCACATTTGCCTTTTATGCGCTCTCTCTTCTTCCTCAAAGTACCATTGTTTCTTTTTTTGCACTCTTTCCTGTTCCTCGAACAGCCATTGTCTCTTTTTATTTTTTAATTCTTCATCTAATAATTCTTTTTGGATTTTTGTAACTTCTAATTTACATCTTGTTAGCATTTCTGATGTAGTTTTGTGATTGGATAGAGCTGAAATAATAATTTTATTTAACCTTTAATAATATTATATCTTTAATAATATTATATCAGAGGCCGGTTGTGGCGCAGAGGCACAAAGTGTGACTGTAAAATCGACCAATTGTGGATTTGATTCCCACTCGAGGAAGTGAAATATTTATTTACATTTATATTTTCATTTCTTCGCTCTGGTGTCGAGGCAAAGAGCGGCGTTGAGTTCCGCCACTCAGTACGCAATGCCTCCAGAATTCGGCGGAAAGTAGGGACCCGAGTGTTTTAACACTAGGTTCTCTCTGCCTACTCAGCTGTGTGCGGGATATAGCGTGAAGCTGAAAAAAAAAGAAAAAAAAACATTTAATTAATTCAGAGGCCATTGTGGCTTAATAATATTTTTTAACTACATTGCGACGTCATTGATATTACAAGTATTTTTATTTTCTTTTTTTAGCTTCCTGGTAACCTAGAGTTAAGACACTGTGTTCCTCATGCATCACCAAATTCTCGAGAGATTGCGTGTTTTGTGTGGTGGAACTTAACGTTTTTGCCTTCTCACCAGAGAAGCTCCAGCTTCATTGCTCCAGCGGAAATCGAACCCACTACCATTGCAGTTACAATTGTTGTGCCACTTGTGCTTTTAGTCTCAACACTCTATTTTCAAATTGCATATTTTTGTCTTCTAACTATATACTTTCATCCATTACAATAAATTGAGTGGAAGAAATCTTTTATAGACATATAATAATTATACATTTATATTCTATAGGCAGTCAATATCAACGAAGGCTAACTTTTATTTTCGGTTGAATGTTAATTATTTTATGTTAAATACAAAAAAGAATATTATATAACGATTTATCAATCAAAACAAGTAAAAAAAAAAGTAAAAGTACTGTTTTTTGCTATATTTTAAGTTTTCAACTTACATATATCTGGATGTTCATTTGAGGATTCATTTTCTGTTTTCCATTCTGATTTGTAGTTTTGTGATTCACAATCAGATACATCTCTTTCACCTTAAAGT